>CM022301.1:100223645-100294989 GCA_011799875.1 Thinopyrum elongatum | reverse complement strand
TTTTCTCCAATAATGGAATTTGGAGGAAAATATTCCCATCCATAAATAATTTTATTGATTTTATTGGATTTATGCACTTTTATTTTGGATTTAGAAAAATAATTGCATTTTTCAAATTGCTTAAGAGTCCCAATAAATGTTTCCTTGTCCGCGGTAGATTTTTAGAGGAGGGAAAATTTATTCGGGAATTTTGAGTCCTTTAGTATTCTTTGGAACTCATATTATCTCCTCTCATATATTTTTAATATGAAATATTTTCGGAGAGAAAAATAGTTAAACCAAATTGATCCCTGTTTCAATATTTGAGAAAATTCAAATATGAAAACGGTGAAATCCCCAACTCTCTCCGTGGGTCCTTGAGTTGCTTAGAATTTTCGAGGATCGCAAAACGAAATGCAATAAAATATGATATGCAGTGAATGATCTATGTATAACATTCCATATTAAAAATTTGGGATGTTACAAACCTACCCCCCTTAAGATGAATCTCGCCCTCGAGATTCGGGTTGGCTAGAAAACAGGTGTGGGTGGTCCTTCCGGAGGTCTTCTTCGCGCTCCCAGGTAGCTTCCTCCTCGGCATGATGACTCCACTGAACTTTGCAAAACTTGATAACTTTGTTGCGTGTAACTCGGCTGGCAAACTCGAGAATCTTGACGGGTTTCTCCTCGTAGGTTAGATCACTATCCAATTGAATTGCTTCTAGGGGCACTGTATCTCTTAGAGAAATATCAGCCATCTCCGATAATATCCTGCAAGTCCAAGAAAACTGCGGATCTCCCCTACTGAGGTGGGTGCCAACCACTCAGTGACAGACTGAACCTTAGTGGGGTCTACTGCTATACCTTCGCCCGATATAACATGTCCAAGAAATCCAACTTCCTTCAACCAAAACTCACATTTGCTGAACTTGGCATACAACTGATGTTCCCTGAGCTTCTCGAGAACTAAACGCAGATGCTCCTTGTGCTCCTCTTCATTCTTTGAGTATACCAAGATATCATCAATGAACACCACGACAAACTTATCCAAGAACTCCATGAACACCTTGTTCATCATACTCATGAAATAGGCAGGGACATTAGTCAATCCAAATGACATAACTGTGTACTCATATAGCCCATACCGGGTGGTGAAGGCTGTCTTAGGTATATCCTGTTCTCGGATCTTCAGCTGGTGATACCCTGATCTCAGATCGATCTTGGAGAACACTTTAGCTCCTTGTAACTGATCAAACAAATCATTAATCTTTGGCAGTGGGTACTTGTTCTTAATCGTCACTTCATTCAATGCGCGATAATCAACAACCATTCTCAAAGATCCATCCTTCTTCTCAACTAAGAGCACTGGGGCTCCCCACGGTGATGAACTTCGTCGAATGTAACCTTTCTCCAATAATTCCTTGATCTGCTTCTTAATCTCCTCCAGATCATTTGCGGGCATCCGGTATGGTCTCTTTGATATTGGTCCGGTGCCTGGCAACAACTCTATCAAGAATTCAATGTCTCGATCCGGCGGCATGCCTGGTAACTCCTCTGGAAATACATCCGGGAAATCTTTCACAATAGGCACCTCCTCCTGAACAACTCCCGTGAGAGAATTTACTTGGCTCCTTCTAGGCACATGCCTAGATACATACTTGATCCTTTTTCCCTCCGGGGTGGTAAGCGAAATCGACTTACTCGCACAATCGATGCTTCCTCCATACATCGATAGCCAATCCATGCCTAGTATCACATCCAATCCTTGTGACTTCAAAACTATCAGGTCTGAGGGGAAAACATGACTTCCCATGATCAATGGCATCTGAAAACATCCTTGTCTTGCCATATACTCCGCACCGGGTGATCTTACTAACATGGGTGTCCTAAGTACCTTAGTGGGCAACTTATACTTATCCACGAATCCCCTTGATATGTATGAATGCGATGCACCAGTATCGAAAAGAACAATTGCAATAAAAGACTTAACCAAAAACTTACCGATAACTGCATCAGGCTGCTCCTCAACCTCCTCCACGTTCACGTGGTTCACTTGTCCTCGGTTGAATGGATTGGGCTTCTTTCCAGCGCTTCCATTACCATTGCCGTTCTTCAATTCTGGACATTCGTTGGCATAATGTCCAGTCTTCCCGCACTTGAAACAGGTAACGTGGCTTTGATCCTTCTTGGCGGGTGTGGCTGGGTTAGAGCGGTTCTGATTACTGCCTGCTCCATGTCCATTTCCATTCTTGTGGCCATTATGGTTGTGTGAACTTCCTCCATTGTGGTTATGACCTCCATGGTTATGAACAAGCCCTCCCGAGTTCGGGGTTGAACCGGGGCTTTGCTGAGCTCCTGATGTGAAACTTGCCTTGTCCATACTTCCTCTTGGGCTATCAATCTGCGCTGGTTCCCTTCAATCATAAGAGCTTTGTCTACCACTCCTGGTAGTTGTTGAATGTGTTGCTACCATTCAACTGCATACTCAGTCATCATCATTCCAGTAAACTTCTCCTGCTCGCGGCGTCAGTGGCCACATCATCCGGGGCATAGCGAGCCTAATTTACGAACTCATCCACGTACTGCCCCACGGTACGGTTTCCCTGGCGGTAAGTTGCGAAAACTCACGCTTCTTCATGCTCATAGCTCCTGCTATGAGACATGTGCGTGCGGAAAGCTTGCTGAACTGAAACTGATCCCAAGTGACATTGGCTATAGGGAATGTGGCTGTGTCATTCTCCACCATGAGGCTGCGCGGGTCCATCCAATTGATGTGCGGCAAAACGCACCTTCTAAGCGTCTGTGCCTCCTGCGGTGGTCCCATCCCTTCCAATCCTGCTGCCAGTCATCCGCAACTATTGGTCGGTGCTACTGAAAAAACACGGCGGGCGGCAACCTCAGAAAACGGGCTAAGTTGTCAACTGTGTGGTGGTGGCGGTGGGGTTGTTGTTTGTTGTTGTCTTGGTTCTGACTAGTAGCTGCTCAGGGTATTCTGCTGTTGAATCAACTGAGTGAGCTCCGGTGGGAAAACAAATCCGGTGTCGCGTCTCGGAGGCATCTGATGGGTTTAGAGGGAAGAGATTAGAATAGAGTAAGGTCTAGTGAGAAAGCACTACCCATATGCACTGACACAAACACATTCATAAAACACCTCTCAATTCAAGCCAAGAGCATACAATCGATCAACTACCGTTACAAAGTGCTCGGACTATTACTATTTACATGGGGAAAATACTAATGATAATATGGTGGTCATCTAGAAATTTTGATCGGTGGAAGACTCCATGATATCCGCTCCAGCTTCGTCTTATCATCATCACTATGTCGGGGTCGGAGTCGGTGTCGTCGATGATGATGTAGTCTTCGATCGAATTTCCTAGGTTCGTCGCTTTTCTCCGGGCGCGGGGTTCTCCCATGAATACTCCTAGTCTTGTCAGGTCGCATTCTTCTCACTAGTATTGCGATTTCTCCTCGTATCCATCGCGTGTAGACTTGAGTTCCTCTTCTAGCTCCATGTTCCTGGTCATCCACCTCTTCTCAAATCTTATCATGCTTGCACACCATCTGGTTCTCCTGTCGACGAATGTGCTGGTTTAACTCCTGGATGAAAGCTTGCAATGGGCCTGTCCCTCCGGTGCTGATCATCTCCATGCTCATCTCGGAGCCCACATAACGGGTAGATCGTGTCCTAAGATCCTTGTGATACACTCGCGATGCGTCCCATGGCGATGTGGGCTGCCATGCTCTTTCCTAGACTCCAGGTTGGTGCATCAAAGGAAAACTCTAGGGATCCGTAACTGGCGGAATGCCTTCCTGGAATTTGAACTCGAATCATCCAACGCACTCCTCTTCTGGTACAGTGCGGTTGAGGTCCCGTTGAAGCTTGGTATCCGATGTTCAGGTACCTAGTGACTTCCTTCAAGTGTCGTCCAAAAGGGTGTCTTCATCCGGTTGTGTAAACTTGTTCCTTGAGTCCGCATAATGAGAATAGAAGATGGAGGAAGTCAGAAATGAGGAGAGAAGAGTGTCCTATGGCTTTTTAGGTGGTCGTGTCTACAGTCAGCGTGTGTTGATACCATCTCTGTAGCGACCCGACCCGAATGGATCGAATCTCTGTGTTAAGTGTCATCCCTGGATCGGTAATGCTGACACACACACGTACTCGAAGGATTTATAACAGAGTGCAATCACACACTTATTACATCGAATGTTCTCAAAAGAGAACTGATTACAATAAATATGGCTTAATGCCATCTAAATAAGATAACAGCGGAAGGCTTGGAAGGTAAAGTGAGTCCATCAACTCCAACGGCATAGCTGAGTGCAGACAACGACCTAGCACACCTTACTCCTCGTCTGAAAAGTCTGCAACATGATACGTTGAGCCGAAACGGGTCAGCACAGGAATATGCTGGCAATATAACACAGTAGAGCAGTGAACAGAATAATTGCAAACTACATGCATATTTGGCTGGTGGAAAAGCAGGGTTGTACTGTTTTGCGAAAACCAATTTTTCCCTACAACAAAGGAATATATTTATTTAACTATCATGGTGGTTGTTGAACAATGAGAAGGTAAATCCCCTCTCAATCCCAATTAAAAGTAATCATATCCCAACAAATTAATTTAGAGTGATGGGATTCAATATGATGATCCAAGAACCAGATACTCAGATGTCCATAACCGGGGACACGGCTAATCATGATTAGTTGTACACTCTGCAAAGGTTTGTGCACTTTCCCCACAAGACTCGATCTCCTCCGTTGGATTTTCCGCACTACATGGTGTTTGAGAAACGGATGACCGAGACACAGTCTTTCAGAGACATTTACTCTTTACTCTGGGTAGACAGTTACACCTACTTTCCCCTACATCTGCTAGCCTACCAATGAAAGAGGTCATGTAACAACTCAACTATGCTAGAGCCCATAATAGCTTGTGGCGCACACGGAAGTTTCTAGCATGATAATCTTATGATCCCTTTGAGCCTGGGTGGCGGACCGTAGGAGGATCACACGGTATATCCCGGGATCTCCTAGGACAAAGCTGGTATATCCCCAGGTGCCCAAACAAGCAATCCACCCAGATGTGTATTAAAGTGCCACCTTAAGTTGAACCATTAATTAAAAATCTCACATGTCATGGATACACTCAAACCCAATCCGTCTACGAGCATAGCATGGCAACATAAAGCATAGCGTGGAAGTAACTCCAAGGGTTTGTTATTAAAAAAGGGCAATAGGTTCTACCTCATCATCTACTTCCCAGTACCCACAAGTTAATCACATCCTAATCATGCAATATTTGAGGGTCGAAACTAATGCATAAAAACTGGGGTAACGAGGAAGTGATCAATGTGTTACTTGCCTTGCTGACGATCTGCAAATCCTGGGACTCGTAGTAGCACGCTTCGCACTCCGGGAATTCTATCGCAACAAACAATAGCAACATAAGCAATCAGCGAAGATGCCCGGTAAATCCCAATGAGAAGACCTAACCAGAAAGTTCAACTGAAGAACTCCGGTTTGCAAAAAGAATCAAATCAAACGGACAACGAAACTCAAACTGCGAAAGAAACAAGCCGATTACTAATCTGGACTAAAGTCAAATTTTACAGTAGCAAAACTGTTTAAGTGGTTTAACAGAAAGAGGGCTTCGAGACGAAGATTAGCGCTTGAATCGCCTGATTCCGACAAACGAGCGAAAAGATATACTAAAACGAAAATGGATCGAATCGCTATCGAAAATAATCGCGGAAAATCCGAGAAAAGAAAACTAACGAACAGGCTAACGAACGAACGTTCGCTGTCTGCGGTTAAACGGTGAAAACCGGTCGTTATAAACGAAACGTACGGACGAACGTCCGCTAATAACTAAACCGACGGAAAACCGGTCTAAAAAAATAAACCGGTATTTAAAAAAAACCGAATTAGATCTAGGGTTTAAACAAACCGATCGGTTTTCTCGCGAAAACCGAGGCCGATGGGGTATCAGGGGGGGTACGTGGCGGGCGAAGGGAGGGGGCGAGAGGAGACGGGCGGGGCGGCGGCGAGGGCGGGCGGCGCGATGGGCGGCGGCGGCGTAGCAGCGGCGGCGAGCGGAGGCGAGCGGCGGGGCTGGCGGGCGAGGGCAGGCGGGCGCGAGGAGGGCAGGCGGCGGCGAGCGGCTTGGGGCTCCAGGGGGGGGGGGGGGCGGCGGCTATTAAGGGGGGGGGAGGGGGGGCTTGGGCGAGGGGGGGGACGGGGCGGGAGGCGCGGCGGCGGCGGATCCTCCGGCGGAGTCCGTCTCCGGCACGGGACGGGAAGGCGGCGGGGGCGGCTGGGCTTCGGCCAGTTCGGTCCGGCGGAGTTTTTTTTTTTTTAAATAATTCGCGCAGAAAAACAAAAACAAAAGAAATACTAAACGGACTCCAAAATTCCCGAAATAAATTTTCCCCGTCCTCTAAAAATCTCCCGGACAAGGTAAACATTTATTTGGGACTCTAATGCAATTTTGAAAAATGCATATTTTTCTAAATCCAAATAAAATTGCAATAAAATCCAAATAAAATATTTATTTGATTTTAATATTTTTCCTCCAATATTCCATTTATTTTGGAGAAATCATATTATCTCCTCTCATATATTTTTAATATGAAATATTTTCGGAGAGAAAAATAGTTAAACCAAATTGATCCCTGTTTCAATATTTGAGAAAATTCAAATATGAAAACGGTGAAATCCCCAACTCTCTCCGTGGGTCCTTGAGTTGCTTAGAATTTTCGAGGATCGCAAAACGAAATGCAATAAAATATGATATGCAGTGAATGATCTATGTATAACATTCCATATTAAAAATTTGGGATGTTACATTACCGTTACTTGCTTGTAAGAAATTATCTTGCTATCAAACTACCTGTTACCGACAATTTCAGTGCTTGCAGAAATTACCTTGTTGAAAACGACTTGTCATTTCCTTCTACTCCTCGTTGGGTTCGACACTCTTACTTATCGAAAGGACTACGATTGATCCCCTATACTTGTGGATCATCAGAGATCACCAAGATTGACCTCCATCCATTGGAGCCTGGAGGGCCAGCTTGGGGGAGCCCATGACTCAGCGTCCGCATCCATGGTGTGGTGGGACATAGCTTCGTCATTCCTGCCGCTGAGCGCAGGGCCACCTACTGACATGGATCAAGCAACCCAGACATGGGGGCGAGTTAGACACCCCTGTTGCGACTGTGTTGTTGGGTTAAGTCTCTCCACATGGAGGTGTGTTGGCAACACAACATTAGCCCATCAGTTCAAAAAGTGTGACATTGATCTTTGTTGTATCCAATGGTTGTGGGTGCTTCCTTGTGAGGTGAAGGAAGAAAAAAATCCTAGCCACTCCACCCAGTTGATGGTGAATGCCATTGTGAGGGTGAGAGAGCACACAACAAGAACATAATCTCTAAAAGAGAGGAAGAAGGAGAGAGGTTCTGTCCAGATTTGCTGCATATCACTAGACAATGTTCAACCTCATGATTGGAGCTCAAACATGTTTGGATTGGCACCAAACTTGATGAGACCATTCCTTACTTTGTGTACTTTGAGCTGGTTAGTTGATTTGAGGATTCGGTCAATGGAGCATCTGATTTGAGAGTGATTTTGCCAGTTTGAGTCTTGAGTTCCTTGTGTGTGAATTTCAATTTCTAGTTTCATCTCTATGCTCTTTTTGATGCCACGGTTCAATGACATCATAAACACACTTTTTGGCTCTAGCCCAACGGTGGCGCCGATGATCGCGTCGCTTCTAGATAACATGCGAGAGGCTCGGGGCCCCGAGTCAAACCGGGGCTCTCATGGTTCACACCATTTCCATGCCGCTAGAATGGGTACTCGGACCTGAGAAACAAGGAGTTCTATAGCTACCCGATTCGGGTCCATGACTTCGTTCCAAACTGATTTCTTTGATTCTAGAAGGGTAATGTTAATTATCTTATGCTGCTGTGCAATGTAAATCCCCTTGGTTCTTGTTAGCCTTTTACCCCTGTGGTCGATAGAGATTGGTGCGGTCACATGTTCAGTTTAGTGGGATATGGTATAAGGATGGTACGACTTCCGTTGTTGTTGTTGTTGTTGGCGTTTAGCCAAGGACTTATGGTTGACGTAGAGTTTTATTGTCTGAGTGTATGTTGTCTCTGGGAAAAAATGTATGCAAAAGGACAGTACCTCAGTTATCGATTATCGAGGCAGTGATGTGTTGGTGAACTTTTAGTGCATGCGTTAGAACATGAAAACTTTGCAAGTAAATTGTCTTGATTTTCTTCTGCATTTTTTCACAAGATGCTCAAAAGCGAAGGCATGGATTGCACTTGGTAGGTGTACGTACTTGCATCCCTAGTAATTGCATGGATTCACATGGTCTTCTTTTGATATCTTTTGATATCTTTTAGTCTATAAAGGAGCAGCCCAAGGGGCAGAAGTGCTGGTGGATGTGCCTGATAAGATATCATGGTCGTGGGAGGCCACAGGGCAGTTCACGGTGAAATCCGCTTATGCGGCTGGTTTTTGGGGTAGAGAGGTCATTGCGACGGCGGATCTGACTTGGAAGTCACGTGCACCCTCATGGTGCAGATTCTTCACTTGGTTGGCCCTCAGGGATAGGTGTTGGACGTCGGATCGACTTGCGAGGAGAGGGCTGCCGCACCAGGACGCGTGCCCGTTCTGTGACCAGGAGGAGGAAACAATTAACCACATTCTACTTACTTGCGTCTTTGCTAGGACTGCTTGGGCGAGGATCTGCGAGGCCTTGGGCAAGCCGGATTGGACCCCATCTCAACAAGACACACTTGCGGAATGGGCAGTTGGCAAGCGAGGATTGGATGGCATGAGCACGAAAGATCTTCGTACCATTGTCGCGCTAGAATGGTGGGAGTTGTGGAAGCATAGGAATGCAATTATGTTTGACGGAGCGCGGCCTTCAATCGAGTCTCTACTAGGAAGAGTGAGGCAAGAGGGCCAAGTGTGGGCATCTGCCGGGCTAATTAAAGGGAATGTAGCTCCCTTCTTTAGTAGGGTGGAGAGGTGGGAGGCTAGTGAGGAGTAATATGTACTAAGTACTTTGTAATAGTGGTGGAGGCTTTCTTTGCCTTTCTTCTTTAATATATGATATGCACACTCGTGCATATTCGAGAAAAAAAGGGGCAGAAGCGCTTGAAGAGACTACTGATGACATGAAAATGAAGCATGGTTTTCATTCATAGAGGCGACACAAGAGCTCCATATTTCCAATGCATCACAATTCACAATAGTCAGATGCAGGCCTTTGCGTTTTTTCAACAAGAGCTCTTGCGAGATTTTGAGGCATTAGGAATATGGAGCTCTTGTGTCGCCTTGCCCACCGCGCTTCCATGTGGCCAGAACCGCTTTGTTGCTATGGTCGAGGCTACTGTAACCACAAGACTTGCTCTTGCATCCACCAGGGAGGTTGAATCCTGGAGCACTCTTGTAAACTGGATGCTTGAGCAGCCGACTGGTACTTTTTTGCAGCCGGTAGTACCTGTGCTATAAAGAATTTTCCATTACACCCTTATGCGATGCTCGTAGATCCAGTCTCAGTGTTGTGCATACTCTATTATCCATTTGCAGCGTTGTGATATAAGTATGTCATCATGTTGAGCATGGGTACTATCATGTATTGCACGAGCTCACAAGTCACAAAAAATATGAACTCGAGGATACTAGCATCCAGACTCGACATCTTAGGGCATCTCCAACGCTCATCGCTTGGATGGCGCTAACGTAAAATAAATAAAATAATTTTCTCTTTAGTGTCCGCATTAGAGTCTCTCCTTCCAACGCTAGCAGGTGCTTGCCCAGTTAGAAAAGAACGGAGAGGTTGACTAAGCGTACAACGGAAAAGCCAAGGCACCCAAGGACTTTTCTGGCATCAACGCTATCTAATTTACCTAATTTGGTCCGGAATAGCATCTAACAGCTGGGAATTTGATCCTAGCGCCCGGCCTAAGCACCGACGTTGTAGATGCCCTTAGAAGAAATGAGAGCCTTGGGGAGCCCCATCAGGACTCAAACCCCAGGCGGCGAGGCATAAACATGCTTCTGAGCCACTCGAGTTGTGCTCTGTTCTCTATTGCATGAGATCACAGAGCGCACTAGTGTAGTGCTATGATATTTTCTAGTCTATAAAAGAGTGGCCGCCCCCCTCCGAGTTACACCTTCATTTCTATAATATAGCTAAAGAGATGAATACTCTATTGGATTTGGCTTTCTTAGACTTTCGAGGGGAGAGAAAGCAAGCTTACTGTTCTTTGGTGTTAATGAAACAAATTCTCTCATGGAGCCTCATTTTTTTGACCTTGGGAGACCATGGGATTTTGTAGCTCTTGTGTTCTTTCCTTGCCAACTCGGGGTAGTCAACTGTAAAGTGTACTCCCTCCGTTCACAAATATAAGATGCTCTGGATGTTTCAATATAAACTACATACGGAGTGAAATGTTTAAACAAGCACACTAAAACATGTCTACATACATCCGATTAAGAAAAAATTTAAAACATCTTATAATAGTGAACGAAGGGAGCAATTGGTTGTTGCCCCTTATAAACTGGAGTGCTTGAGATGGTTGTGGAACTACCAGCTCATTTCTGTGACTATACCCAACTTGAGAGGTTGGGGCAACTAAATACGACCCTAAACAGTGTTATCAATTCACTACTTTGTGCAGAAGGAACGTTCTAGACTCTTTTCCATTCTTCCCGAAACTTTCGATTGTGGACTCAATTTGGCATAATTTATCGAGTACTTGTATAGTTGTATTGCTTCACGATTTACATCGTGCTACTTCGTTCACCTAGATACATCCATTTGAGTGTCAACTAATTCCGGACAGAGGGAGTACCAAATAATCTTGATGATAGACTCCACTTTCCATCGTAATGGACATTTGAATCGTGTGAATTGTCTGGAGAGTCGACAAGGTGGTCGGCCATCTCGGAACCAATGGAGGCTCGAGCTTTGGCTTGTCTGATGGGGAAGAGCATGGAACATATTGCCATGCCCCTGCACGCAGACGACCACGCGTTATATGCACTGAGCCCCGTTGCCTCCACAACTAGATTGATGGTCACAGCGGGAGCTCCTATTCCCCGACCAGTGTGGTGGAAAGCGAGCCAACCCGCACCCTCGGCTCCCCGCGCGTGCTTTTGAACCGGCCCATGTGTGGGTAGGAGCGCATTTTTTTGTTTTTAGTTTCTTTTTCTTTTTCTTTTTTCTTCTTTAAAAAATGTCCGGGATTTCAATAAAAGTTCCAAATTTCCAATAATGTTCATGAGTTTTAAAAAATGCTCTAAATTTCCAAAAATGTTCAATTTTTTCAAAATATTTTTGAATTTCAAAAAATATTTTGAATTTAAAAACAGTAATGAATAGAAAACTATTCAGATTTAAATAATATTCATGCATTTTATTTTTTATATAAATTTGTAAAATGTTTGAAATTTAAAAAAAAATACTCCCTCTAATCCTAATCAATTAACGCAACCTCTAACAATGTCCTCTATTCAATGTATAGAGGCTGCATTAATTAATTCAGATTGGTGGGAGTAACAAATTTGAAAGATGTTCGTGAATCATTTTTTTCATCAATTCAAAAATTATTCTGAATTTCTATAAAAATCCTCTATGGAAAATGTATTCGCAAATTTAAAAAATGCTTACACATTTCAAAAAAATCCCAAATTTCAAAAAATGTTAGCCAACCCAAAAATGTTTATGAATTTCAAAAATGATTGCAAATTTCCAAAAAACTTCATGAATCAAAACATTTACCTGAATGTCAAAAATTGCTCCCTTTTTTTTAAAATCTAAATTTTGAAATGAAAAAAATAAGAAAGAAGGAAACCGAAAGAAAAAACATATATAAAAAGAAAAACCGATTTAGGGAAGGTTGTAGAACCTACCCAAAAGCGGTGGGAGAAGGCACGTGCAATTCCCAAATATGGGCCGACCCATATATGTGTGAGCGATGAGTGTGTGTGTGGGGGGGGGGGGGGGGGGGGGGGGGGGGGGGGTTGGGGGGGGCGTGGTTTGTGTGGAGGTTTTTTTTATTTTTTTTCTCTATTCCCCGACCTACACGGGAAATAGGATCCGCCGGTGTTAGCAACAAGGGGAAGGGACTGATTTTTAGGCCTGTGTAACACATACTCTCTAAATATTGAACTTGCATGCGGCATTCAAGCCACAACCATGGTATGAGTTCCGATCTCAGACTTTGGTTTGGGGGCTCCTGGCCCCTTCGCGTCGACAAGGAACTGTGGACGACAATGGATTTAGAATTGTAATAAAACGAAGAACCTATCGAACAAATAGAGGAAATGGTGGAAAGGGGGAAAAGTAAAGTCTAAGTGACATATGGCACGAAAAGAAAATCCAATTTGGGCAAGACTTGATATGAACCATGGTTCAG
This sequence comes from Thinopyrum elongatum, assembly GCA_011799875.1. Taxonomy (NCBI): domain Eukaryota; kingdom Viridiplantae; phylum Streptophyta; class Magnoliopsida; order Poales; family Poaceae; genus Thinopyrum; species Thinopyrum elongatum. The sequence continues at coordinate 100,282,561 of CM022301.1, read as the reverse complement.
ATCCAAGTCGGAATAGTGAGGGCGACCGCAAAAGTCACCGAATGGGGTTGGTCCGTCTTTTCCTAATCTTTGTTTGTCCTTCCCAAAAATGCATGAGAGGACGTTGTAGATGTTTGGGTCGGACATGACTTCTTCTAATGCTAGAAGACCACGTGAAGAAACCCGAGACCAAAGCATGTCGTGAAAGACGCACACGGGGCGGGCATGCTTCGACTGTCTCTCCAGGGCACATTTGAATATAGATATCATGAACTCAAGGATAAGGATAGCAGGACGAGATACCCGAGAAAGTAGCCAGTGCATCCCATGGGATGACACGATGTTAGGACTTCTACAATACTATTTTTGTCACGGCCTAGTCCCTGATAGGGGCCCAAATCTCTGCGCTTACGGTGTCAGTCCCTGGATCAATAGCTGACACGCAAAGTCGACGATGAATACCAAGAATACATCAGATGTCATAGTATTACATCGTGGATCTAGTGTTTTACAATACACACCTGCTTAGCTCACGGGCTAGCTCACAATACAATGATGCGGCGACGATAATATTCCAGTCTTGTGGCGTCCATCAACTCACAAGCAAGAGTTGAGTATAGCGTCGTAATCCTACTTCGTACCTTCTCTTCTATGTGTAAACCTTCAATTTGATACATTGCAGCCACTAGGGTTAATACATTGATTGTATTAGCAAGTCCACAGTTCATAGGAATCCTAGTCACCTACATGCACTTTGGCTGGTGGGGTTCAAGGCTCTTTGTGGAAAATATTTTTTCCCTAATCTTGGTCTATTCTAATAGCTAGATAGTTTGAGCATGTGGGCTCCGGTCACGCGGTAGCCCCAAACCTTCCCAGATGAAGCTGCTGGTATCATGCCAGGAACCTAGGTTGGTCCACACTCCCCTTTGTTTCAACCCATGAGTTTTAGAATGGAAGAGGTGATGAGATCAAGATGACATCTCTTAGATGAGTTGCTCAAGTTGTCCATAACCGGGGACAAGGCTAGTCATGATCAGTTTTTTACACTCTGCAAATGTTTGTGTACTTTATCCGTGATTCATGATCACACCCTTGTGCTACTAAACTTCACTTGTGAAATAGCCAGGTAGACCAAGACGAGACTTTGGGGAAGTAGTTGCCTCCTCAGAAAAGGCAGACGCAGTCCAACCTATACACCTACATTTGTTGGTCTACCCAGGAGGGTTCCCACAACTTACTAGGTTAAGACAGAGCCCATATTATATCATGGTTACATAGGGAAACTACTCAACTTTGAACTCGTGCAATCCCTTTGAGCCTGGGCGGTCACCCACAAAACACGCGACCACCAAAGTAATACCAAAGCACCGCCCAGATGATTCATTAATTGTTGTAATTAAACAGTCAATACTGAGGTTGTATGGTGGAATAATAATTGATGTTTCCCAATCCACGTCATAGCAGCTAAGCAACTACTCAATGGTTACAAGGTCAAGGTAAATTTGGACCTAAGTTGTCAAGTATTGGGCCATGCAAAATTCGGCATCCTAAGCTCACACATCATAACATGGCAAAACTACAATGCAAATAAAATACTGGGAAACATGATCAAAGTGGTACTTGCCTGGTATTGACGATTCTTCAATCTCACAATCTTTATCACGTTACTCTTCGCTCTCCGTACAATCTAGCGTAAGTAAAGAGCAACCATAAACAACCATACAATACAATCAAACATATGACAAGTGTTTTTGCATGGTGTCAGTGTCATTGTGCTGTGAGATCATGTGTCAGGGTTAACTCATAAGAGTTTGGAAAACAACACAGTGGTTGTTAATTGGAATATATGTGACATAAGGGTTCATATGCAAGTTTCAATAAGGTTCATCACATAAGGGGTATGTGATGTCAAGTTGTGGCTATCAGATCCAATCAGAAGAATCTTAACAACCGAAGTCATGATCTATGAATTTTGGTTAGCCAAGTTCATGTTCAAGTTTGAATGACAATTCAAACTTGTTCACCCTTCATGAGCTTGAATACACTAAGTGTCTGAAAATGATAACTTGGTCTGGTTTCTAATTCAGTTTGGATTTGAATTAGGGTTCATCTCATTTGAATTCAAATTGATCTGAGTTCACAATTTGATTTGGTTCTACTAAGTTCATTTGAATTATGAATGATTTCATACTTGATTAAGTTGGTTCATGAATTCTGTTGCAAAATTATTTCAATTAATATAGATTAATCAAATGATTTCTAAGTTTCACTTAGGTTTAACTAAATTAAAAATTATGTTTGAACCTTTCCTAAAGTCAAATACAAATCCAATATAACCACTAAAGTTTATTTATTCCAAGTTTTATCTAAAGTCAAATATGAATCCAATATAATTACTAAAGTTTACTTACTTAGTTTAAACTAAGTCAGATATAAATCCAAGATAACTACTCTAGTTTATTTACTTGATTTCAGTTTTAAACTAAAGTCAAATTTAAATCCAATAGTAGACTAAGTCTAATTCCTTAATTTGAACTAAAGTCAAATATTAATCCAAAATGATTTACTATGTGCAAATAGTTTCCAACTTCTATTTGAATTTAATTTGAGTTCAACCTTCCCTAAAGTCAATCATTAACTCCAATTAGTTACTAGGTTTAAATTAACTTAATAAACCATATTGCAATTGTTTTATTTCAATGAACCTAGGGTTTCAATGTTATAATCAAACTAGGTTTGAATTAAATTCAAATATTATTTGGATTTCCTAAAGTCAAATAATAATCCAAAATAATTACTAAAGTTCATTTTAAGTTTATGAACTTATTTGTAACAAAATTGTTTTATTAAACAATTCTTATTTCAAAGTCAACCTAGTTAGGTTAATGTCTGTTTGAATTAATGCTACTCTTTAAAATATATTCAAATAATTTTAAATTATTTGAAAATTAGATTACAGTAGATAGGGTGAAACTACAGTTCACTAGCTTTAATTTGCAAAAAGAATCAGTTGATTTCGATTTGTATATTGCAAGTTATACCCTATTTCACTTTTCGGGGTGGTAGTATATTTCATAAGGATCATTTTGCCAAAAGAATCACTCAATTTGGACTTGCAGATAATTAGTTATGGGTGTTTGAAGTTCAGGGGCTTTTCTGTAAAATGTCCATTTAATTCAATTAACAGAAATTCGAGTGGATAATGTTTTGGATAAGATTGATGATGTGGCGTGCTGTGATTGGCCGATACCGGTTCAGTTAAGTGATCTAATGTGGTGCACTGGATTGAAATCCTACGGGGGAGATTAGACGATCTAGGGCCTCACCGGAGCTAGGTCACCGAAGTTCCTCGCCAAAAAACGCGGGACGGCGGTGCTATGGCTCGGAGGTTGTCGGAACGGCGTTCTGCTGGTCCTCGGGTGGAGGAGAAGGCATGGACGGGCGTGGCTCGGCGCGGGGGAGGTCACTTGTGTCCTTAGATTGCATTGGGGATGATGGAGGTGGCCAGGACAGGCTCACCGGAGCTGCACGGGGCGGCAGAGTTCTCTGGTGAGGTCGCGGGCAGCGATTTCATGCACACCTGGACGGGCGAAATGGGTCAGGGGCTGTGCACGAGCGAGGTGAACTTGATGGACATGATGGCGGGGTTATTTACCTCCGGTGATCGTCGGAATGGAATTCGCTGCGGCAGACCACTCGGGTCTCCGGTGGAGTGGGTGTTTGCTACTTCTTGAGCTTGCGTTGGTTTTTCCCTTGAAGAGGAAAGGGTGATGCACCAAAGTAGAGATAAGTATTTCCCTCAGTTTGAGAACCAAGGTATCAATCCAGTAGGAGGTACACGCAAGTCTCCAATCTATGCACCTGCACAAACAATCAAACACTTGCACCCAACGCGATAAAGGGGTTGTCAATCCCTTCACGGTCACTTGCAAGGATGAGATCTGATAGAGATAGATATAAAAGATTACTAAAACGTAAAACAAAATAAAAGTAAATAAATTACAGCAAGGTATTTTTGGGTTTTTTGGTTTATAGATCTGAAAATATATGATGGAAAATAGACCCGGGGGCCATAGGTTTCACTAGAGGCTTCTCTCTTGAAAGAAAACAACACGGTGGGTGAACAAATTACTGTCGAGCAATTGATAGAAAAGCACAAAGTTCTGACGATATCCAAGGCAATTTATTATGAATATAGGCATCACGTCCGTGTCAAGTAGACCGACTCCTGCCTGCATCTACTACTATTACCCCACACATCGACCACTATCCAGCATGCATCTAGAGTATTAAGTTCATAAGAACGGAGTAACGCCTTAAGTAAGATGACATGATGTAGAGGGATAAACTCAAGCAATATGATGAAAACCCCATCTTTTTACCCTTGATGGCAACAATACAATACGTGCCTCACTACCCCTACTATGTCACTGGGTGAGGACACCGCAAGATTGAACCCAAAACTAAGCACATCTCCCATTGCAAGAAATACCAATCTAGTTGGCCAAACCAAACCGATAATTCGAAGAGAAATACAAAGATATCAAATCATGCATATAAGAATTCAGAAAAGACTCAAATAATATTCATAGATAATCTGATCATAAATTCACAATTCATCGGATCTCGACAAACACACCGCAAAAGAATATTACATCAGATAGATCTCCAAGAACATCAAGGAGAACATTGTATTGAAGATCAAAGAGAGAGAAGAAGCCATCTAGCTACTAGCTATGGACCCGTAGGTCTGTGGTAAACTACTCACACATCATCGGAAGGGCAATAGAGTTGATGTAGATGCCCTCCGTGATCGAATCCCCCTCCGGCAGATCGCCGGAAAAGGCCCCAAGATGGGATCTCATGAGAACATAAGCTTGCGGCGGCGGAAAAGTATTTTGGTGGACGCTTCTGGAGGTTTGGTAATATTTCTGAATTTATAGGCCAAAGATTAGGGTTGGAGGAGCCTCAGGGGGCCCACAAGCCAGGGGGCGCCCCTAGGGCACACCCCTGAGGCTTTTCGCCACCTCCGGGCTCTTCTGACTTCATCTCCAAGTCCTACGTGTGTCTTCTGGTCCAAGAAAAATCATCGCGAAAGTTTTATTCCGTTTGGACTCCGTTTGATATTCATTTTCTGTAAAACTTAAAAACAAGGAAAAAACAGAAACTGGCACTGGGCTCTAGGTTAATAAGTTAGTCCCAAAAATGATATAAAATTGCATATTAATGCATATAAAACATCCAAAACAGATAATATAATAGCATGGAACAATCAAAAATTATAGATACATTGGAGACGTATCAAGCATCTTCAAGCTTAATTCCTACTCGTCCTCGAGTAGGTAAATGATAAAAACAGAATTTTTGATGTAGAATGCTACCTAACATATTTACCCATGTAATCTTCTTTATTATGGCATGAATATTCAGATCCATAAGATTCAAAACAAAATTTTAATATTGACATAAAAACAATAATACTTCAAGCATACTAATAAAGCAATCATGTCTTCTCAAAATAACATGTCCAAAGAAAGTTATCCCTACAAAATCATATAGTCTGGCTATGCTTCATCTTCATCACACAAAGTATTAAATCATGCACAACCCCGATGACAAGCCAAGCAATTGTTTCATACTTTTGATGTTCTCAAACTTTTTCAACTTTCACGCAATACATGAGTGTGAGCCATGGATATAGCACTATAGATGGAATAGAATATGGTGGTTGTGGAGAAGAGAAAAAAAGGAGAAAGTCTCACATCAACTAGGCGTATTAATGGGCTATGGAGATGCCCATCAATAGATATCAATGTGAGTGAGTAGGGATTGCCATGCAACGGATGCACTAGAGCTATACGTGTATGAAAGCTCAAAAAGAAACTAAGTGGGTGTGTATCCAACTTGCTTGCTCACGAAGACCTAGGGCAATTTGAGGAAGCTCATCATTGGAATATACAAACCAAGTTCTATAATGAAAAATTCCCACTAGTATATGAAAGTGACAAAATAGGAGACTCTCTATCATGAAGATCATGGTGCTACTTTGAAGAACAAGTGTGGTAAAAGGATAGTAACACTGTCCCCTCTCTCTTTTCTCTCATTTTTTTATTTTGGGCTCTTTGGCCTCTTTTTTTCTCTTTTTTTATTTGGGCTTCTTTGGCCTCTTTTATTTTTTTGTAAGTCCGGAGACTCATCCCAACTTGTGAGGGAATCATAGCTTCCATCATCCTTTCCTCACATGGGACAATGCTCTAATAATGATGATCATCACACTTTTATTTTCTTACAACTCAAGAATTACAACTCGATTCTAGAACAAAATATGACTCTATATGAATGCCTCATGCATATAAGAACAATATGACAATGATGGTGCATGTCATAATAAACGGAATGGTGGAATTTGCATGGCAATATATCTCGGAATGGCTACGGAAATGCCATAATAGGTAGGTATGGTGGCTGTTTTGAGGAAGGGTATATGGTGGGTGTATTTCAACTGCGAAAGTTGCGCGGTACTAGAGAGGCTAGCAATGGTGAAAGGGTGAGAGTGCGTATAATCCATGGACTCAACATTAGTCATAAAGAACTCACATACTTATTGCTAAAGTCTATAAGCTATCGAAACAAAGTACTACACGCATGCTCTTAGGGGGATAGATTGGTAGGAAAAGACCATCGCTCGTCCCCGACTGCCACTCATAAGGAAGACAAACAATAAATAAATCATGCTCTGACTTCATCACATAACGGTTCACCATACGTGCATGCTACGGGAATCACAAACTTTAACACAAGTATTTCTACCAATCCACAATTACTCACTAGCATGACTCTAATATCACCATCTTTATATCTCAAAACAATTGCAAGGAATCAAACTTCTCATAGTATTCAACGCTCTTTATATGAAAGTTTTTATTATATCCCTCTTGGATGCCTATCATATTAGGACTAAATTCATAACCTAAGGAAATTATCATGTTGTTCAAAGACTCTCAAAATAATATAAGTGAAGCATGAGAGTTCAACAATTTCTATAAAATAAAGCCACCGCCGTGCTCTAAAAAGATATAAGTGAAGCACTAGAGCAAATTGCCTAGCTCAAAAGATATAAGTGAAGCACATAGAGTATTCTAATAAATCACGATTCATGCGTGTCCCTCTCAAAAGGTGTGTACAGCAAGGATGATTGTGGCAAACTAAAAAGCAAAGACTCATATCATACAAGACGCTCCAAGAAAACACATATCATGTGGTGAATAAAAATATAGCCTCAAGTAAATTTACCGATGGATTGAAGATGAAAGAGGGGATGCCATCCAGGGCATCCCCAAGCTTAGATTCTTGGTTGTCCTTGAATATTACCTTGGAGTGCCTTGGGCATCCCCAAGCTTAGGCTCTTGACACTCCTTATTCCATAGCCCATCAAATCTCTACCCAAAACTTGAAAACTTCACAGCAGAAAACTCAACAGAAAACTCATGAGATCCGTTAGTATAAGAAAATAAATCACCACTTTTTGGTATTGTTGTGAACTCATTCTTTATTTATATTGGTGTTATATCTACTGTATTCCAACTTCTCCATGGTTCATACCCCCCGATACTACCCATAGATTCATCAAAATAAGCAAACAACACATAAAAAACAGAATCTGTCAAAAACAGAATAGTCTGTGAAGATCTGAATTAATCTCAAACTTATGTAACTCTAAAACTTCTGAAAATTTATGAACACCTGGGAAATTTGTATATCAATCTTGTGTAAAACATTCAGAGTTTTTCCACGCTCCAGTGAATTTAAACAATTCTGTTACTGGACGCAAAAGTTTATGTTTTTCAGCAAAATCAAATCAACTATCACCGTAGACCATCCCAAAGGTCTTAATTGGCTCAAACACTAATTAAAACAGCAAAACACAATTACTACAGAGGTAATAATGTGTATTTATTGAAAAAAACAGAACCAAAAACATAAAAATAAAATTGGGTTGCCTCCCAACAAGCGCTATTGTTTAACACCCTTAGCTAGGCATATTGCAATAGATCTAGGTATTGTCATTTTTGGTATGCAATCCCTAAATTGCACACTTATAACCCCTAGGAGTTTCTTTGGTTTTATCAATAGTCACACTCCTAGGCAAGAAATCAAGAAATCCACTCGTAGCAATTGGTTCCTTAATAATATTGATAAAGTTAGGGTGAACACTTATCATCTTAAGATCTCCGTTTTCTTTACTAGAAGATTCACCCTTATTTTTAGGAACATAAATAAACTTGGTAGTTTTAGTGGAAGGAAGTTTTGGAGTAGTTTTGGCAGCGGCAAAAGCGGAACCCAAGTTAGTAATAATATCTTCTAATTTATCAATTCTAGAGGAATCTTGATCAATTTTCTCATTAACTTTGGGTTCTTTTTACTTGAAGTTCTTCAAAGTGATCCCCACCTTCGATCCAAGTTGAGTAATGTGATTGTGGATCTTTTTATCCAAATTCTCAATAAGCTCTACAGTGGAAATTTTATTTTCAATAATATCAAGCCGTTGCATCACATGTTCCAAAGTTAAAACTGTTTCATTAACCATAAGTGGTGGAGATCCCACTAGATTTAACATAGCATTGTAAGCATCCATCGTGTGACTACCCAAGAAATTACCGCCAGTAATGGTGTCTAGCACATATCTATACCAAGTAGTAACACCCACATAAAAATTTCGAAGAAGAACGGTAGTGGATTGCTTACGAGTAGATCTATTTTGAGCATTGCAAATTCTATACCAAGCATCTTTTAGATTCTTCCCACCCCTTTGTTTAAAATTAAGAACTTCGTTTTCCGGGGTATCAACTATGATAGAGGAGCTAGCCATGATAGCAAAACAAGTAATCTAGCACACGAGCAACCAAAAAGCAAACGAAAAAGACGAACGGAAGAAGGGCGAATAAAAAGGCAAATCTTTTTGTGTTTTTCTGAAAACATTTTAGAAGTGGGGGAGAGGAAAACGAGAGGCAAATGGCAAATAATGTAATATGCAAGAGATGAGAGTTTATGGTGGGTACTTGGTAGGCTTGATGTAGAACCTCCCCGGCAACGGCACCAGAAATTCTTCCTGCTCCTTCTTGAGCTTGCGTTGGTTTTTCCCTTGAAGAGGAAAGGGTGATGCAGCAAAGTAGAGATAAGTATTTCCCTCAGTTTGAGAACCAAGGTATCAATCCAGTAGGAGGTACACGCAAGTCACCAATCTATGCACCTGCACAAACAATCAAATACTTGCACCCAACGCGATAAAGGGGTTGTCAATCCCTTCACGATCACTTGCAAGGATGAGATCTGATAGAGATAGATATAAAAGATTACTAAAACGTAAAACAAAATAAAAGTAAATAAATTGCAGTAAGGTATTTTTGGGTTTTTTGGTTTATAGATCTGAAAATATATGATGGAAAATAGACCCGGGGGCCAAGGTTTCACTAGAGGCTTCTCTCTTGAAATAAAACAACACAGTGGGTGAACAAATTACTGTCGAGCAATTGATAGAAAAGCGCAAAGTTATGACGATATCCAAGGCAATGATTATGAATATAGGCATCATGTCCGTGTCAAGTAGACCGACTCCTGCCTGCATCTACTACTATTACTCCACACATCGACCGCTATCCAGCATGCATCTAGGGTATTAAGTTCATAAGAATGGAGTAACGCCTTAAGTAAGATGACATGATGTAGAGGGATAAACTCAAGCAATATGATGAAAACCCCATCTTTTTACCCTTGATGGCAACAATACAATACGTGCCTCGCTACCTCTACTATGTCACTGGGTGAGGACACCACAAGATTGAACCCAAAACTAAGCACCTCTCCCATTGCAAGAAATACCAATCTAGTTGGCCAAACCAAACCGATAATTCGAAGAGAAATACAAAGATATCAAATCATGCATATAAGAATTCAGAAAAGACTCAAATAATATTCATAGATAATCTGATCATAAATTCACAATTCATCGGATCTCGACAAACACACCGCAAAAGAATATTACATCGGATAGATCTCCAAGAACATCAAGGAGACCATTGTATTGAAGATCAAAGAGAGAGAAGAAACCATCTAGCTACTAGCTATGGACCCGTAGGTCTGTGGTAAACTACTCACACATCATCGGAAGGGCAATAGAGTTGATGTAGATGCCCTCCGTGATCGAATCCCCCTCCGGCAGATCGCCGGAAAAGGCCCCAAGATGGGATCTCACGAGAACAGAAGCTTGCGGCGGCGGAAAAGTATTTTGGTGGACGCTTCTGGTGGTTTGGGAATATTTCTGAATTTATAGGCCAAAGATTAGGGTTGGAGGAGCCTCGGGGGGCCCACAAGCCAGGGGGCGCGCCCCTGAGGCTTGTCGCCGCCTCGGGACTCTTCTGACTTCATCTCCAAGTCCTACGTGTGTCTTCTGGTCCAAGAAAAATCACCGCGAAAGTTTTATTCCGTTTGGACTCCGTTTGATATTCCTTTTCTGTAAAACTCAAAAACAAAGAAAAAACAGAAACTGGCACTGGGCTCTAGGTTAATAAGTTAGTCCCAAAAATAATATAAAATAGCATATTAATGCATATAAAACATCCAAAATAGATAATATAATAGCATGGAATAATAAAAAATTATAGATACGTTGGAGACGTATCAGTGTTCAAGGGGGCTCTGGGCTCGGTGAGTTTTTCTGGGAGGCTCGACGTGGTGCGGTGGGTGAACAAGTGGGGCTCGACATCGCTGGAATTTCGTCAGAGAAGACCTAGGTCAGAGGCGGAACTCGGGGGTCAGCGGAGAGGTAGCCTGGCGGCGATGTGGGGCGGAGGGAGAGGGAAACGGAGAGGGAGGTCGGGGCTATTTAACAGGCATGGAGGCAGGGGCTGGCACGCACGATGGTCGCGAGGACGTGGGGACGTGGGCGCGCGTGTGTGTGGTTGCAGGCGACATGCGCGCGTGGGGCGCATCGGGAGGTTGGGGACGACCTGAACAGTGGGGTCCACTGGCCAGTGAGAGAGGGAGGGAGGCGCGGTCGGCTAGGCTCGGCGCGTAGTTGGGCCGGCCGGCCTGGCTGGCTGGTCCAGTTTTGTTTTATTTTTCTTCTTTTCCTTTTTCTTTTTTGTTTTCATTCTATTATTTTCATTTCATTTTGAGTTTGATTTTTCCTTCAAACTACAAACTTTCCCTAAATTCAAAATGGAATATTTATGATGGTGTGAACTTTTTATTTGGGCCTTTTGGATAAATATTTTCTGCAATTTACATTTTCTCTTTTGAATGTGAATTTGGTTTCAACACCAAATGTGTTTCAAATCCAACTTGGAAAATTGGCAGAGGGTCAAACTCATTATTTGGACTTATGAAATTTCTTTTTCTGCCAAAATAAATGCAAGCCATTTTTAAATAATTCCCTTTGATTTTGAATTGATTTAAAAAAGGAATCCAATTCAATTCTTGGGAAGATTTCTTTGGCTTGGATATTTCTTGGGAATTATTAGGGATAGCCTTATGCCCAAATAAATATTTCAAATAATTTGGTTTATGCCAAAGGTTCGGCTAGGTTTCTATTGGTTGCATTGGGATTTTATCCCTTCTAGGCAAAAAATCATACGAAGCAAAGTCAATCACAAGCATTCCTAGGCATTCTTAAGTATTTCCTAGAAAAAATTTAATTCCCTGTGAAATTTTTAGCATACCAGATTTGGAAAAATTTGGGATGTGACAATTTTCCCATACTTTGGGGCTAAGGTGTTGGTTACATGGTTACATAGACTTTATTTTCCAGGTGTATGTCTCTCAAACATGGAATGCAAAAGGATAGTACCTCAATTGTCAATTATCGAGCGAGTGATGTTGATGAACTATTAGCGCATGCATTGGTTTTATGAAACCTTTGTAAGCAAACATGCTTGCTTTTCTTCTACGTTTAATTCCAACAAGATGCGAAAAATCAAATGCAAGGATGATAGTTGGTAGGTGTGCATACTGAAAGGAACTTGCAATATATGTGTCCCTAATAATTGCATGGACACACATTGTGTTCTTATGACATGTTAGAGTATCTACAACAAATGATGTATAATAGGGCACTAAGAACAGTTTTAGGGCACCCAAAAAATGGATTTTATGGCACCCGGATTTTTTTCTTCTGTTGTAGCAGATAATGTAAAATAGGGCACCCAAATGTTCTTTTCTTCTCCACAATTGCATACATACTGAAAAATAAATAAATATCAAACTCATCTCAAATGAATCCAAACAAATAGTATAACACAAATAGTACTTAGTTATTGCATAGTTCACCAATCCACAACAACAAATTCAACACAAATTGTTCATCAAACCTAACACGAAGTTCATCATCACACATACATGAAACATAGAGATGAAACAAGTGGGCTTGTTGCCCATACCATGCCCACCACTCCTCGATGAGATCTCTTTGAAGATATTTGTGTGTATCGGAATCTCGAACATTATTGTACACCTCAAGCAAGCGGCGGATGTGGTCTTCCCATGCTCATTTTTAATGATCATGTTATGCATGATCACGACAGCTGTGATCACGTACCAAAGGATCTCTTGATCCTAAAACCTAGTCGCTCCTCGCACAATAGCAATTTGGGATTCCAAATCCTAAAAGCCCTCTACACATCTTTCCTAGCAATCACTTGAGCATTATAGAAGTAAAGTTCCTTCTTACCTTGGGGGGCTTGAAATTGGCTTCACAGGTAGCCAACTTCGGATATATCCCATCCACAAGGTAGTAGCCTATGTTGTATGTGCGGCTATTTGCTTGAAACTCCACCGGTGGCGATTCACCATTGGCTAACATTGCAAAGAGTGGTGACCGCTGGAGCACATTGATGTCATTGCAAGATCTAGGCATCCAAAGAACGCATGTCAAGTCCATGTCTCCTGATCGGCCACGACTTTAAGAATGATGGTGGCATTCTTCTTGCGTCCTTTGGACTGAACATGCCATGCTACATCGCCGATTAGATGATGGTCCGTCAAGGCCAAGTCGATGGACAATGTCCAGCGTCATCGCCCCGCCAAATGCATCCTCCACCTCTGGCTTGCTCATCACGGCAGCGCAGATGCGAATCGGCGCTGGACTGCAATACCAATGGGGTGGGGTGTGGGGCTGTTGCGGCGGCTAAGGCAGGCGCAGTGGCGTTTGGAAGGGGGCAGGAGTTGGGGATGAGTCATGCGGCCGGCCTAGGTTTTACTTGTGGGGGCTAGTGATGGGATTTTGGGCTGGGCCTTCTGTGTTTGGGATTTTTTACTGGGTTGCCGAATTATTTCGGACTATTCGGACAAGTCATGTACCGTGGCTTCTAACCCGAATTTTAAAATTCGGGTTTCCAAAACTGCTACCTGATGTTGTGCTTGGGTTTTTTGGGTCCGGGTTGTACGGGTTCGCTTCGGTTTTTTCGGGTTCAGGCTTCAGCTATTGGGTTTTATGTGCGAAGTGAGATTAAAGTATTCAAATTACATAGGAGTGACCAATTGAAAAAGTGTTTGTGATCGACATTTACTTGTTCACTAGGAAACACACAACTTTTTGACACATAGAAGGCTACCAGTATAAGATATTATATTAGGTTACCAGTTTATGGGACTTGATATAAGGCACTTTTACCACCCTCTTACACTTCCAGTATGCATGCATACTGTTAATCAACAGCTTAATGAGATAAGTACACGTTCAAATCACAAAACAACAATAAGACCGCGTAGCACAAGGGCTTTCAAGTGCTCCTCCACTTATTTAGCCATAAAGTGTAGATGCATATGTACACCCACACTCTCACACACACCTAGATGCTTAAGGATAGTACCTCGGATCATCACGAGCAGTTGCTGGGCATGGTAAGACCGCACTTGCCTGGCAGTGCCATAGCACGGCGTGTGTCAATATGGTACATTTTCAGCCATATTCCAGCCATGCCTTTGTAGCGGCAGATGCATGATAGGTTGGCCTTTCCTAGCGCGGCACAACACTCAGCAGACGGACTGTCTGTCGGATTATTCACTGCCGCGGCGGGCTGACAAAGCTTGAATTCACCATTCGACATGCCGCAAACACCATGAACACCCTCTATTGCGGCGAGGGACACCATCAGGACAAGCAACAGTGTTGCAGCCAATGCCTGTGACTTGGCCATTGATGCTTGTAATGTACTTAGTTTTCTACTGGATTGCTTTTGGAGATTTTGGTCTTAGCTGGTTTTACCTTGAGGATGTGTGAGATGAATGTTTGGTGTGAGGTTTTATTTATAGGGGCATTTGCCGCTATGTTCATTAAGCGTGTATTCTGCGTCAAGCAGGAACAACACCAAGTGCTCCAACGTACGTGTAGAAGCACTATCGTCTTAGCATGCAAAAAAATATATCTGCACTTAAACCTCCTGTTGAACGATATCGACTACCATAGCTGGGACAAAAAGATATACCGTGAAGCAAATCAACCTATTTCTGCTGAAATATTCATGCGAAAATCTCCATAATGCAACGCCGTAAAGACTTGTTCTCCGCAACGATAGAAAGTGATTCAACCTTTTGCCATTTACATTGAAAAAGAAAGATGGCTCATGACAACATTTTGAAGATTGAATTGTTTTACTGACCAAATCCATTCAGACATCCACTGAACTCTCAAGTGTTCTATGTTTCACTGCCGAATTATATGAATGATTTCACTAGCTATTGCACGCCAACCTGCTAACCAATGTTTTATCTCGGGCCATGTGTTCAGAGTTATTTTCTTCTTCTAAAAACATGGTATGTGTTCATAGGTAATGAAAGAGGATGATAGTACATTTAGTGTCGTTTGATAAGTATAGACAAAAATCACTACAGTTCGGCCACAACGTACGACGTTCGCTAGCTTGAAGCACTACACACTGGAACTGGACGCATGCAACTACTGTAGCTTGAGATTGGCATGATCTTGGGGTGTTAGCTTTTGCCGACTTAACTCAGTAATGCTGCCAGTACAGGGGAACAACTAGACTCAACGCATGACTGATTGCGGCGGCCGGCGGGTGTGGAAGTCGAGCTCAGCGGCTCAGCCGGGTCTTGCTTAGCATGATAACATTCTTCAGGGCATGGAAATTTGGCGGGGACGTCGACCGGCACTCGAGGCTATATGAAAAGCGTCTATTGTTCATGCCAATCTGCCGACCATCACTTTGGTAAGCGTATCGCGGGACATCTACTGATTCAGTGCATATTAAGGTTCAACTAAATTCTCTCTTACTCAAAGTAGCTCGGCAACAATCAGTGCAATCTGGAGCGCAGAACTAGCACGGGCGTGCGTCTGCATGTTTGTCCGTTTGCTGTGCACAAGCTACCGCTGCCGTTGTGGGCGAGGCGACGAGAGGACCATGCGAGAGGTTAGGTTGTAACCAAGGTGCACCCAAGTTCATTGCACCCACGATGAACAGTAAAAACGAAAAAATAGCAGAAAAATTCTGAAACTTTGTGGCTTCGATTATGACCAAATATTTTAGGTGCTTGTAAAATTTGGTGACCAAATGACATCCGAAGAGCTATGTACAAAAAATAACAAAATGTGTTCTCAAACTTGTGTGCACTATTTGAGCCGAATTTTTATGTTGCGTGTATAGAGCTCATTTGATGTTATCTGGCCACCAAATTTTGCAAGCTCCTCAAAATTTTGGTCATAATCAAATCCACAAACTTTTTATCCTTTTGCTATTTTTTCGATTTTACTATTCACCGTGGGTGCAATGAACTTGGGTGTAGCCACTACTTTGGTGATTCAATTTCTTTTGCTTTGTTTATTTTCCATTTATATACCAGATGCTTTTAGTATACTTCTTATTTTGAAATGGAAGTGTTCTACTCATTTATTTCCATATATCAAACTGATACCATCATTAAAGAGTTCAAGTCCTTATCCCACACCTTTGGATTACACTCCACCTAAACCCTAAACCCTAAAACGCCAGCAAGCGGGTAAGATACTGACAAGACTCTCAAACAACATGATTAAGATTTATATTCACGGGAATATAAGTAAATCAAGCAACATATACCAGACATAATGAAATTTCATGTTAGAATCAGGATGTGTAAAGCAAAAAATAACACTTTTTCATAAACCATATGGTAAACAAGATCCTTGTCATGAGTATGGACAATGGAGACAATGGACAAGAATTTGTCATGAACCGATAGAACCAAGCAAAGTGATTAACCATTGCATGGTTGGGAGTCCAGTAAAGGGCCAACTTGCAGGACCTAGCAATCATGCTCCTGAAATGCACTGAAGTTTATATGGTTACAATGATGGAAAATGAAACCAAAGTCAACAGAATTGCTCCAGTGAAGGTTCTCAAAAGAAAACTATTGAGGTTCATGCAAACCCAATAGATATACATATGGTTGATCCAGGAAGGAACTCCATGAAGGACGAACCCGAAATTCCATCAGAAGAGGAAGTTTGCAAATCAACAGTAGGACCTGAAGATATACTTGCACTGGTTGACATGCATATTCCTGTAGAAATCTATGAGGAGATTGAAGACAACATGTTTGAGTTATATGATGCAGCATGCTCGAATAATTCTCTCACTAAGGGGTAGGAACAGAAATTTGATCGATATATTGTTGCCTTCATGATGGAATAGTACCTAGTAGGCTAACAGTACTTTGTCAGATTATGTCTCTAAATTTTAATTGTTCTTGAGTTATTAACATTTTAGCAAAATGGTTCTTTGAAGCTCAAGGAAGAGCATGCATTCTCAAGCTATAGTCAAGAAGACTTAATATTATAGTAAGATGAAACCTCGTAACAGATATGTATTATGTCGTATTCATCTACCGCATCTAAAATATTGGAATATTTGAATTGTGAAAGCATGTGTAGCACCCAACATGAAGGAATCAAGTGTATCGTACAAGATAGCAAGTCCATAGAAAACGAAGATCTTCCAAGAAAGAAGAACACCACACACGTGCGATTCATGTATTAGAAGCTCTGGGAATCTAGTACTTTGCTAGTATAACAACAACGATCATTGAAAGAATCAAATGTTGTGTCCCAAGTCAATGCATATTCAACTGCAAAATTATGTGCCAACAGTTTCCCTGAAGGAACACGTGAAACAATGTGGTAGGAAATAGTTGCTCATGAATATGTGTGATAAAATAAAGTTGTACAATTTCCTTCATACAAACTTGGTGGTAACACTATCCAAAGGCGCTACACCCATTTTTTACATGGGGACGAATTAGGCCACCCAAAGTGTAGAATGATGAGAAATCCTTGTGATTATGGCATAAGTGTAAAGAAAATCCTTACGGCAATAAAATTTGAGTGGCTCAGCAGGCACCATTGGAAATTCATCATATTGCCATTGTTCTTGTAGAATGAAAATGAGCATCTACATCTTATTCATATGAAAAAAATACGTAAGTAAACACAAGACAATAGGAACATGATCAATAAGGACATATATATGACGACATGAGAGGCAACCTATTGGTCTTTTCAGATTGTGCATCTTGGTATTTGCACAGCCTTATATTGATGGTCACATAATATATAAGGCGGTGAAGTATAGAGAGGCATGGCAATGTACCAATTGAGGAACGCCAATAAACTGTGAATAAAGATTTAAATTTGTTCACGTACAAGCTCTCAAATTTTTAGATTTATTACTGGCTTTTTTTCTCAAAGATTATTGGTGCGAAGATGACACCGGGTTTCATGGATTTGAAGAGGGAAAGTTGGTGATCAATGTAATGACCATGGTCATGTATAGCCAACCATATGTTTCTGTGCAGTCGGTCTTATGTTGTTGTGGATACTTACCAACAATCTAGTACACTTCAATGGAAATATTTCAACCAATGTGGATTCATGTCTTTGTAGGGCATATATTTGGGACAATAGGTTACTATGAGACTTAATAACTTGAAGAGAAAACATAATCAACTATAAGGATGTCTATGGGTCGCCCTGATAGTTGATTACAATATTGAGATTACCTTGTGATCACTTTTTACTTGTTCATTGAAAACACACAACTTTTGGGCAATAAGAAGCTCACCACTTAAGATATCAAATATATGGGACTGCATGCAAGGCACTTTTGTCCTCCTTACACGTCCAATATACATAAATGCTACCATTTATCGACAGATTAATGAGACAGGCAGAGAATTCAAATCACACAACAACAATAAGACCTTTCAACTGCTCCTCCACTTATTTAGCCATATTAATGTTGATGCATATCTAGACCGACAGATGGTTTGATGCTTATGGATAGTGCACCCGATCATCATGAGCAGTTGCTGGGCATGGTGAGGCCGCACTTGCCGGGCAGCGCCATTGCACGGTCCGCGTCGATGTGGTACGTCCTTAGCCATATGCCGGCGATGCCTTTGTAGCGACAAATGCACGACAGGTTGGCCTTCCCAAGCGCGGCGCAACACTCAGCCGACGGACTGTCTGTTGGGTTTTCCACTGCTGCTGCGGGCTGGCAAAGCTTGAATTCATCATTTGACATGCCACAGATGCCATGAACACCCTCTATTGCGGTGAGGGACACCACCAGGACAAGCAACAGTACTGCAACCAATGCCCGTGACTTAGCCATGGATGCTGGTATTTTATTTGTTCTTAGCTAGGTTTTACCTTGGTGTTGTGTGAGATGAACATTTGTGCTGGGCTCTATTTATAGAGGAAGGCAGCTATGTTCATGAAATGTGTATTCTTCAGCAAGCAAGCAATTAGACACACTAAGTGCTCCCCGCATGTAGAAGCACTATCGTCTTATCATGCAAAAAATCTGCATGAATTTTGTGTTGAACGATAACGACTACCATAGTTCCCACAAAAAGATATATAACAAAGAAAATCTACTTATTTAAACATAGGTGCAAACATATCCATAATACAACATCAGGATATGCCGCAAAGACCAATTCGTCGCAATGATAGAAAGTGATTCTTCAATTTGCCCGGCTATAAACTTTTTTGCATTGAAAAGAAAGACGGCTCAAGATAACATTATGAAGATTGAATTGTTTAACTGACCAAATAGATTAAGACAGCCACCAGAAACTCAGTGCTGTGTGTTTCGCTGCCAAACTATAGGAATGGCTTCATTAGCCTTGTATCATGTGTTTACAGTTATTTTGTTTTCGAGAAACAGGGTCATGTTTTCTATCTATAACAAAAAAAAAACAATCTTGACCTATGGCCACGTATTATATGTTTTAGATTCTTAATTTGGAAATCTTTAGACGTCATATATATACAGCTATTACTGAGATAGTACATATAGTTTCCTTTAAAAAGTATAAACAAAAAGTACTACAGTTCTGCGACATTTGGCCTGCTTCTCGTTAATTAATTAGGCAACAACGTTTGCTAGCTTGCAGCGTTTCACATTTGACGCATGCACCCACTATAGCTTGAGATACTTTCTTCAGAATTCACATTTGACGTTTGCTGTTAGGTGCTAGTAGCTTTTGTGGACTTTAGCTCAGTAATGCTCCGAGGGGAACAGCTAGACACAATGCATGACCGATGGCGGCGGTGGTGGAAGGCGAGGTCAGCCAGGTCGTGATTAGCATGATAACATTTCAGGGCATGGATATTTGGACCGGACGTCGACCGGGCACTTCCGAATAATTGAAAAGCGCACATTGTTTATGCCAGTAAAGATATTTTGCTGCCGACCATCACTTAGATGTGTTTACTGTATGACATCAATTGATTCCCGGTGTATATTTTTAAAGAAATACTTTAAATTAGCAAAGCATCAACCGGCCAGGATTATAACCAACGCCAAACCAACAAAGAAAAAGAACAACACACTAAGATAGAGGCGCGCAGTGGCGGATCTAGTGGGGGTGTCGTGGGTGCCCTGGCACCCCCTCCAAAGTTGTAAAATAATTTTTACTATATACTTAACACTAAATATCCATCAAGTTGTTGCTAGGCTATTTGTTGAGATTATAATGATGTTTAGTGTAAACTTTGAACAAAGGCACTCCAAGTCTGCGATTCTAGGTCTGCCACTGGAGGCACGGGAAAGCAGCTAACAAAGCCTGGCACACTTCAAGCAAGAAAGACACAACAAACATGAAGCCGAAGATGTTGAGGTCCTCTTCTGTGAACGTAGCCCCATGGACTAGGAACATCCGTCTCTGGAGGAGAAAGGACGACTAGCACAGATAGGGTGTGCCATCTCCAAACAACTAAGGACACCGACACGACACAATCATCCAATTCCATCTCCAAAAAAGGCCCATGTCTCCTAGGCTGGCTCAAAAGGCGCTGCACCGTTGGAAGATGGAGTTGTTCCACCTAGTACAAGAATGGATACTGTCAGAAGGTGGCCACATAGAGAAGATCAGCGCACAACTGACGCGCTGACAGTGGCTTTCCTTGAGCAAAGCAATGCCGCTACTCATGACCAGACCACAGAGAAGGGAATACTTTGGAGGTTTGCTGTCTCCATGTCCTCGAAGAAGATGACATTGCTCACCGGCTTTACAACACTATTTGCTTAATTTTACATTGGCACAGATGATCTCTGTTGCTATATTAGAGCATCTACATTCGGACTCCCTGTATTGACCGGGCTATGCGGACGGTCCGGTCAGTGACCAATAATTTTCCCTGATCGAACTAGGCTGACCGGAACCCCTCATACCCACTCCTCATATGTGCGGTGGGTATGAGGCGGCCCGGACACGTCCGCCACGTCAGCCCGGCCCACCCTGGACCGCATGAACCCCACTATGTCCTCACTAAAAACCCCACCCGGACCCAACCCTAGTTTCACTCTCTCACTCTCCGCTCCACTCTTTGTCGATTCCCCTCCCATCTTCGTGCTTTCCCCTCTCCTTTCTGCCCCAACGTTGAGCACTGACAGCGGCGGCACTAGGCAACTAGGACGACTGCGATGCCTTCGTCCACAAGGCGGAAGCGGGCAACGACAAGGAGCTGGCCTTCCGCATCGGGCTGCAACGGTCGCGGGTCGACACGGGCAGCAGCTTAGGTTCCGCTCCGTCCCTGTCGCCCGGCACCAGAGTGTGGACACTGGCGATGGCCCATTGCGCACTGCGCTCAGCCTGCTCCGCCCTGCTGGCCAACGCCCTCCTCCTCCCCTTCAGCCGCTGCTCCTCATGGTCATCGGTGGGTGCTCGTGCCCGCGTCGCCGATGTCGCAGACACAGAAGCCAGAATTGGAGGTGCGGGCCGCACGCCATGAGAGGCGGCGGGCTAAGGATAGGGTGGCGGCGTCAGAGGCGGCGACATCCTCCTCCTACCACCGACGCGGATTGCCGGAGCCCGATGTGGAGGAGGAGCTCCTCGTGGTTGTTCTCCGCTGCTCATTCACGACGGGGGAGATAGATGCCCATCGGCTCCGTTGGAAGAACGCCAAGGCGCTCCGGCTCAATAACGAGGAA
Source organism: Thinopyrum elongatum (assembly GCA_011799875.1). NCBI lineage: Eukaryota > Viridiplantae > Streptophyta > Magnoliopsida > Poales > Poaceae > Thinopyrum > Thinopyrum elongatum. Next base: position 100,261,097 of record CM022301.1, on the reverse strand, counting down.
TCAGAGTGTGAAGCGGCCGATAAGGCGGTGGTGGCAGCAAAAGCTGCCAAGCTGGCGAAGCAGCAGAACTGCGCCGTCCGGAGGATGGCCGGTTGCATTGACTCTTCGTCCGACGACTGCGACATCACCGATGACCCCCCCCCCCCCCCGCTGTCGACGCCTACACAGAGGGCTACAACCACTCTGGTGACCGAAAGGGCAAAGAACCAGCAAGGAAGAAGTGAAGATGCTCGGCCATCTCCGTCTTCTTTTGAATTTTTAGTCATTTTAGTTTAGATCTCTGTCTGTTTGCCGGCTGAACTATGATGTTTAAACTGTGTCTTTTGATCCAGATTAACTATCATGTCTATGCCATTAGTCCTATGTTTCAGAATTTCATTGATCATCTATGTAGTTTCTTTCACGTTGCATGGATAGTATGGATTTAGGGTACCAAAAATGAGGTACACGACTATGGATCGGTGATTTGAGGATTGACTCGGTCAATGCTTGCGTTCATGGACGCGTCTACGGACGTATAAGGTGCCGGATTTGACATAACCAATTGTAGATGCTCTAAGAAAGAGCAGGTGAGCCAAGGGAGCACCACCATGGAAATTCGTTTGGACGAGCATCTTAAATCCACTCTTTTTTTTTTGAGAAAAGGTGAAAGCCTGACTTTATAAATATAGTCACCATGCAGAGTGGCACATCACCACACAATATGATACATGCAACCTTAAAATCCAATATCAGCACCAACGTTGCTAGGTAAGAGATGAGTAGACCATGAAAGGTACTCTGGTAGCTTTGTCTTGGTAAGATCAAGAGGTATCGGGATCCCATGTGATACAATCTCTAGAAAGTCGTAAGATCTTAGTTGAGACTTAGATTGTAGCCGAAACTGCCATGGAGTCGAGGTAACCATGTGTGTCAAATCCTGCAGATTTGTCTGCGTGTTCCACACTGAAAGCCAGCTATACTTGTGGAACTTGAGGTTACTATCATGGTGCATTTTTTCAATGTTTCGGTGCATGCGCTGCCCTCGAGATACATAAAGGAGAACATTGCTTAGTAGTGTTCCAAGAAATATTTAAGTAGCAATGAAGTATTGTGGACATTGGTTGGTGTAGGAATGAAGTATGTCTACCAGAGGGGGGTGAATGGGAGTTCTAAATTTTCTTCGGAAAACTCAAAACTCTCAGAACCCAGCAGCGGAACGAATGAAAAACAAATTACAACGAACTAAAACTGAGTACCAAAAGGAAACTAAGTTATGCATTGATACAAATCACAGGAATGAAAATGTGTCGAAGGTAAACATGGGTGACAGAGATAACCAATGATGCTCGATGGCGACAAGGTATTTGTTCGACCAATTCGTCCTTCTGCACAAGGACTACGTCTGGTTGGAGGGGTTGTGACTTAACACGGAAGATAAACTCTCTTCACCCTATTCTCCTCGATAATCGATTCGTCAACCGATGTCGATTACTCGTGGTAGATACTTGAAGGCGATCTCTGAACCTTTACAATCTTCTTCTTCGAGAACCACAATCACTCTTGGTCTCTGAAGAAATTGACACCTAACCGTCTAGAGAGTTTGCAGCTCTCAAGAGTAATAGGCGGAGCGTACTAGACTTAGATTCCAGTGATGCTGAACCACTATCTAATTCTTCGGCTCTAGGGGTTTTTCTCTCAGTGGATTTTAAACTCAAATCGCTCAGAGAGGGGGTTACTCAACAATCTTCTCAGAATCAAACGGAGCAGCCGCCGGACAAAGCCGGCGTGGGGTGGCTATTTATAGCCGCAGCCTTCCCAGATGGGAAATGACCATTTTGGACACGCGGTCCAGCCAATGGCCAACCGACACGTTCACAACGGTCGGATTTGGAGCAACGGTAACGTTACTTAAGGAACAAGTAATGCTAACTCCTCGGTCTAAGACAAATCTCTCGCAGCGAAGAAGATCACAGTCTCTTGCTGGCAAGTATTTACTCAGAACACAAAGAGATTTCTCTCACAACTTTCATAGGATTTGGGTTTAGCATCAGAGAATCAAAGTTTCGAACGCTACACCCCCTCTTAATAGTACGGTGGTCCTATGACTCAATGAAAGAAGAAGAATAACGCAATAAATGCTATGTCTTCACTTCGTCTTCATTCTCCTCGAACGCAGTCAATTTTCTTCGGACAGACACCGAACCAATTGCTTCACTTCAGCAATTTTTAGGGGTCACTCTTGTTTAACATCATCTTCGGTCATAACCTTCGCTGCAACACAGGGAGATTATCTTCGTCGTTTGCGTCAAACTCCTCGATACCTCAGGGACCTATTACTCTGTGTGCACTAGAAAACACATAAGTCACATACTATTTATGTCAACAAACTCCAAAACATAAGGGACCTATCATTGCACCAACAATCTCCCCCTTTTTGGACGGTTGTTAACAAAACAGATAATCATCAAAGTGAAGATAGATAAGTGAAATGTAAATCGAACAAGAGTGAATTTTCGTTACTTAGCTCGATGATGAAATATGCTCCCCTTAGATGTATGCAGGGTCAGAAATATGATATGAAATTTTCTGCAATTCATTGAAGTATGTGGAGGATTTTTCAATCAATCGAGGTAATGATTCGCACTGATGATATGTAATCCATCGAGAATGTAGTGCAATCATTCATAACTTCTGATAATAGTTCCACCTGCAAAACAAATGCTTCGAGAGAAATAGTGCACCCGGCGGGGTTATTAATATTACATCACAGATCAGAAGTTTTACATCAAAGCATAGATAGTCTTTAAGGCATATAGCATAAAAGTCTCGTAAAACCAGACCAAATAAACACAGAGCCAAATCTATCAGAGCAAATCTATCGAAACTCGATGTAATTCTCCCCCTTTTGTCAACTAGTGTCAAAAAGGTGACGAAGAACATGAGTGCAAAAGAGGTGAACTAGATTCACTCTGAGGCATCTCCAGAGGAACTGGCCGAAGAGGTTTCTGATTCGGAAGTAGCTGGAATATCTTCATCGTCAGCAGCAGCAGATGTTCCTTCGAGACTGGCTTGAGGCTGATAGGATGAGGGCACAGTGGGATCAGCTTGTTGATTCTTGCGAGACAGCACATTTCCTTCAGCTGGTTTCTCAGTTGGTGAGGTAGCTTCTGATTCGTTAAGCAATTTGCGCAGCTAAAAGCGAAGTAAATCAGTTGTTGGCTCATGAGCTGGCAAAGGTGGAGTAACACGATCTTGAAAGTCTTTCGCAGAGAAACCTTGATCAATATACTCATAGAGTTCTTTAAGATCTGAGTTGCTGAGTTGTTTCTTGGAGAAGAACTTTCGAAGCAATTTCCATAGACGCTTCTTATTTTCAGCCGTGATCATGTGCACAACTTTCGTACGGTTGTTGATGGCATTTAGTTCGGCAGCCAGATGTTCTTTCTCTCGGCGATCCTCAGCCATATGCTGCAACAGCAGCTGTTGAGTATGCAAACTCACTTCAAGGTGTGAAGGAGGTTGGGTATTTGGTTGGCGATCACGTTGAGGTAGCGTTGGTCCATCGAATGTATTATGATAATCTAGATGGCTTGACACTGGTGCTTTACCCGAAGAAAAATCTTCCATGACTCGCAATGTATCACGTACCGGAGGAATGAAGCTTTTGTGACTGACTTTCGCCAAATATTCGGTGTGCATTGCATAATCAACCACTTTTTGAATCCAAGGCGCAAAGACTTTGATGGTTTTCGGATGCTGAGCAGAGCCCATCAGTATGCGCAGAAACATGTCTTCGACATCAAAGATATATCCTTGGGAGATGGCATGAATGGTGTTTCGAAGAACATCAGATATAGCATTTTCAGTGTTCATCCCGGCCAGAGGACAGATGGTATAGGTAAGCATGTGGTATAGAGTCTGATTGTCAAAGGTCAAATGCTCGGGCAGGGGAGGACCATTGTAGTCACTAATTTTCTCTTGGTCCATGGTGCAACGGAAATCTTCATCGGAGATGGCATCAATATTGTGAACTCAAATTTCAGTCTTGCCATGCTCGAACCGTGGGAAATGAAAGTGAGAGACAAAGTCCATTGCAAAGCATTTTATGTGTTTCCCTTCGGTCATCCATTCCATGATCCATTTGGTACTATCAGATTCATCACCAGAGATGTACAGTGTGGCATAGAATTGAAGTATAATCTCTCTGTTCCACGGATGCTGAAATGCAAAGACATGCGTGAGGCCAAAATCTTTGATATCTTGCAATACTTGATTAAAGTAGCCAATGTTCTTCATAGCAGCAATATCCGAGAACTCATGAGGAAATATCTCGTGGCTGTCATATAGGATCCGAGAATAATATATAGCCTGTTCTTGAGTCCAGAACCAAGGTGATTCAGAAGTGCGAGGCTTGCTGTATGGACTCTCTTGAAAGAAAAGAGGATGAGTGTTCCGATTGAAAAGTGGCCCTTTGACGCCAACGCCGATAGAGAATAAAGGCAGTTGCTCGCGAGGATATGGATATTTGAGCTCATCTTCAACAGAACTCACTTCATCGCCATAAATTACAGAGTCTGAATGATGAGCAGAAACTGACTTTACTGCAGATGGACCAACATTTGAAGTTCTTTTCGTAGTGTTGAGGGAAATTTGCGGTGGAGAGGGAGTAGACACTTTATCAGGCACTGAAGCTTTATTAGGCACTGTGGACTGATGGGGATGTTCTTCGACAGACGGTTGAGGTGCAGAGGGAGGAACCGAGTCATTTGGTTCGACATGAGCTGGAGAAGCTTGGTGCTCAGACTGAGGAATTTCACATTCTTTTGATACATTTTGCTGAGAAGGATGTGCTTCATGAATAGGAGAGGCCATAGGCACTGGTTCAGTTGGCCTTGGCGAAGTATGAGCATCTGTGGCTGGTTCATGAACTGGCGAGAGAATTGTAGGCTCCGGAGAGTTTTCCTTCTGTGGCACGTCATCGGGAGACTTTTCTTTCGTAGGAGGAGGAGGAGCATTCTTTGTTGCAATTTTCTTCTTCTTTTGCTTCGGCTGATCAATATGCCCTTTGACAAGATCATTGTAGCCAGTGGCTTGGGCTTGATGATCGAGGCAGATCTTGCAAACAATTTGATCCAGATCAGAATGGAATCCTAATCTTCTATTCCAGAGGATAGTCAAGGCTCGATTGACATCCACATATGATTCTTCAAGTTGCTTGATGACAAACTTGGATTTTGCAGCTTTCATTCGGTTGTCAAGATCATTGAGCTAGGCAGTGAGATTATTGATCTCAACAAAATCTTCTCTCATTTCTTGAACCAGAGCAGTGGCTTGAGCAATCACTTCAGAGGGAATGGGCAAAGATGCCACTTCTCCATCAAACAGGTTCTCCACAAATCTGTCAAGCTGCTCCATGATGAACACTTGATTGAAGTAATGAGGTGCATCAGAGTGATCATTAGTCTGTGCAACAAGAGCAGTTTGTACTATATTTTGCTCGGTCGGAGGCATGGAAGCCAATGGTTGTGTCAACTTCGGAGCAAATTGAGCAGCCTTTTCTTTCACAACATCAGCTCGTGGAGCATTTTGCTCGGCAGAAGGAGCTGTGATTTGCTTCACCTTCGGCTTTGGAATTTCTCTCCTGGCTTAGTTGTGCTTACTGGAGCTTCAACAACTAAGTCTTGCATATCAATCGCATCAGGATGAAGGGTTGTATTCACATGATCTACCATAGTGATAGTGGTACGAGGTGTTTTTCTCTTCAAAGAAATCTTCTTCGGAGGTGCTATTGGAACTGCACTCGCTCGAAGATCAGGCAGGATGGTGGATGTAGTGATGTTCACTTGTTCAGAGAGAGTTGCATCAATTTCTTTCCTTGTGAGAGGAGGATCATCTTGATCGGAGGATTCACTTTCATCATTCCTACCAACTGGTTTAGCTAGCCTTCTCTTTGGCGCGCTCTTTTTCTTCAAAGCAGCAGAACTGGGATCATGCTTGTGCTTTGAACAGTGTTCAGATTTTTCTTCAGCCTTTCGCTTGTCAACATCAGACTTGATAAGGCGATGGTTTTCTTCTTCGCGAGCTTGTTCTTTCTCTGCCTTCTTGGCTCTCTTTTCAGCATTCTTTGGGTGTTTGGCCTTTTCATCGGGATAGGAGTCAGGTGTCATAAGAGACGACTCATGAGCATTTGGTGGTGGTGGTGGTCTTACTTGGGGATCACAAGCTCGGACAAGACCAATTTCACGGCAGTCACCCCATGGAGGATGGAAGGCAAAGTTCTTCGCATACCGAGGATGAATCATTTCATAGTTAAACCACTTTCGTACCTAGTGACGTCGAATCTTTTGCAGACGGCTTCTTTTCTCTATAGTTGTTTCTCCTGGAACAGTGTTGTAGTTGTCATGAGAGATATATTGAGCTGAATTTGTGAATGGTTGCTTGCCACCTCTATTTTTCTTTGGTGCATCTGCTTCTTGCTCGTTTTCATTTGGTTCGGATCTCTTTCTTTTGCTGGTTGATGGGCCTACCGTTGGGCCCTTAGCATTTGGAGCCTTTGATTCATCAGTTGTGCCCATGATTACCTCATCTTCATCGGCCATGCTCATTGGTCGAGCATAATCCTCAACATAATGCATACACCTGTGAATAAGAATATATATACGAGGGAAAGGGGGACAGGGTCACAAATGCTCACAGCGGATACTTTTTCGAACAAAAAGCATTTTGAAGAAGAATTAGATACAGACTTTGAGAGATGTTTTGAATGAAGGAAACGTATAGAACGAGCTAGTAGGCCCGAAGAATATACTAGACAGCGTGCTAGGCATTCCATTAGAGCGAAACATAACACAAACCCTAGATTTGAACTGATACGGATGTGAGGGACAACTACAAACCACATCCACACTAGTAAAGGTAAAACTTAGATCTAAGATATGCGGTAAAATCGGATGAAAATGACCGCGGATGAACTCGAATCATGAAGGATGGAGGCCTGAGTTCGAACCACACGTACCCTAGCTCGGTGACGTGCAGGAGCTACGGCGGCGCGGGGAAGAAGATGCCCCGCGGCGGCGTGGAAAGACTCCGGTGACACTTTCTGGTAGTGAAGCGGCGAAGAGGTCGTCGGCGTCGAGCTCAAGGTGGAGCGCTACGGCGAGGGTTTTGGCGGAGTGGAGGCGAGGAGAAATAGAAGTGAACTGGAAGAAAGAAGGGGTGTGCGGTTTTTATATGCGAAAGGAATTAACCGCACACAGTGAATTTTGATCGAACGGCCTCTATTCAGAGACTATTGTGATTCAATGGACAAGATGGAGTGGCAGTTGATGTATTGCACGTGGCAACCATCATAAAAGATCGTGGTCCTGACTTGGGTGGGAAACCCCAAATTTTGGACAGCTTTCGCCAAAACAGATTAAAGTTCGGACCGAATCTTAATCGTGGTCAAGGACACCAGATAAAGTTTCGTTCCAGAAAAAATTGAGCATTTGTAACGGAACAACATAGACTAGAAGAGATAGAGCAGAGGGAAAAACAGGGTCCTAAGCATTTCACTCAGACAGATAAGCACAAACTCCGAACAAATAGCTATGAGAGAAATGCATTTGGACAAACACAAAAACTTTCGATCGAAAATAAATCCAAAGAAAGAAAATTGTGGTGGCGCAACCCACCGTATAAGAACTGTATGACCCCGAGCGTCGCACAACTATCATGGCACCCGGTTAGTCTAGTTCTTTGTTAATGTATTCACTCTCAGAAAGAAAATTTCACTTTGTCAGAATTTTCAAACTCTTCGAGTGTTATGCACCCATTCCTTCAAAGATGTGGAAGTGTTAGTACGGGTGCCGAGTCCAGTTTACTGCACGTTTGCGAACTCTAGGATATTTAGCTCACACCGTAACGCACATAATCTTTTCTCATCGAGAGGCTTGATGAATATATCAGCGAGATTGTCTTCGCTCTTGACGTGATTGATGACAATATCCTCTCGAGCAACATGATCGCGAATGAAATGGTGTCTGATGGCAATATGCTTCATGCGAGAATGCTGCACAGGATTATGTGCAATTTTGATGGCACTTTCATTGTCACAATATAGAGGAATATGCTTGACCTTGATGCCATAATCCTTTAGTGTTTGCTTCATCCACAATAACTGAGTGCAACAAGCACCAGCAGCAATATATTCGGCCTCAGCCGTGGAAAGAGATACACAATTCTGCTTCCTTGATGACCAACAGACCAATGATCTACCGAGGAAATGGCATGTCCCCGAAGTAGATTTCCTGTCAACCAAGTCACCAGCCCAATCTGACTCTGAATATCCAACGAGATCAAACTATGCTCCCTTAGGATACCATAAACCTAAGGTGGGGGTGTGAGCCAAATATCTCAGAATGCGCTTGACCGCTTGGTGATGCGATTCTATCGGTGCAGCTTGATAGCAGGCACACATGCAAACACTCAACATAATGTTAGGTCTGGATGCACATAGATAAAGAAGAGAACCAATCATAGAACGATAAGCCTTCTGATCGTAGTCCTTACCATACACATCTGCATCCAGCTTACCATTCGTGGGCATAGGGGTTTTATAGCCCTTCATTTTGGAATCTTGCATTTTGAACTTCTTCAGGCATTCTTTCAGATATTTCTCTTGAGATATGAAAATTCCATTTGCCTGTTGACGAATTTGCAGTCCGAGAAAGAACTTGAGTTCACCCATCATAGACATTTGATATTTATCGAACATCATTTTCCCGAACTCTAAGCTGCAAGCATTGGTAGTACAGCCGAAGATAATATCATCCACATAGATTTGACATATGAATAAATCATTATCAACAGCATGAGTGAAAAGTGTGGGATCAGTGGATCCTGGCTTGAACCCTTTATCGAGCAAAAACTTCTTCAAGGTGTCATACCAAGCTCGAGGGGCTTGCTTCAGCCCATATAGAGCCTTTTTCAACCTGAAAACTTTGTTAGGAAACCAAGGATGTTCAAAGCCAGGTGGTTGTCTAACATAAACTTCCTCATCAATTTCACCATTGAGGAAAGCACTTTTCACATCCATTTGATAAAGCAAGATATCATTGTAATTTGCATAAGCGAGAAGAATGCGAATTGCCTCAAGGCGTGCAACAGGAGCATATGTTTCACCGAAATCAATACCTTCTACCTGTGTGTACCCTTGAGCAACAAGTTGTGATTTGTTTCTCACCACAATGCCATTTTCATCTTGCTTATTGCTGAAAATCCATTTTGTGCCGATGATATTTTGCTTCTTAGGATTCGGTTTGTCAACCAATTCCCACACATCATTTAGTTCGAATTGCACCAACTCCTCTTGCATGGCATTCATCCAATCTGGATCATTCATGGCTTCTTCATACTTGGTAGGTTCTGCCAATGAAACAAAGGAGAAACTGCCACAGTAGTTAGCCAAACAAGTGCGTGAATGAGTTGTGGGTCGATAATCTGGATTCTCAATTTCATCGAGAATTAATGAAGGATCAACTCGATTAGCCACTCGAGGATGAGCATTTTCTTCGTGATGATCATTGTCATTTTCATCAGCATTAGCATTTGTATCATCATTCCCTTCGGGATTGCCATTTTGATCGGCATTTGGATTTTGATTGCCATTTCCATTCGGAGTAGCATTTGCTTCAACGGTGGCTTGACGAGTTCTGCTTCGAGTCATAGGAGCATCATCATCAGAGGATTCAGGTGCATTTCCTTCAACAGGCTTGACGCTCCCAATAGCCATTTGCCGAATAGCATCTGATATCAGTGGTTCATCTATCACATTTGGCAGGTGCTCCTTTTGGGAGCCGTTAGATTCATCAAAACCGCACATTTACCGTTTCCATAACTTTCATGTGGTGAGAGTTATAGACACGATACGTATGCGAGTTTGAGCCATAACCGAGAAGAAAACCTTCATGTGCCTTAGGTGCAAACTTGGAACAATGATTCATATCAAGAATATAACAAGGTACACCAAAAACACATAGATAAGAAACATTCGGTTTCTTGCCAGTGATAAGCTCATATGAAGTTTTCTTAAGGAACTTGTGAAGATAAACACGATTGCTAACATGACAAGCAGTGTTAATAGCATCAGCCCAGAAGCGAATGGGAGTTTTGTACTCACTGAGCATTGTTCTCGCCATTTCAATGAGAGTTATGTTCTTTCGTTCAACAACTCCATTCTGTTGGGGAGTGTATGCGGTAGAGAACTCATGAGTAATACCATGTTCATCGAGAAATTCAACAATATGAGTATTTTTTAACTAAGTTCCATTGTCACTTCTGACATGCTTGATTCGCACATCATATTCATTTTGGGCCTTCTTAGCGAAACTTTTGAAGATATCTTGGGTGCAGGTCTTGTCTTCGAGAAAAAAATACCCAAGTGTATCGAGAGAAATCATCAACAATAACCAGACCATAATGAATGCCACCAAAGCTTGCATAATTTTGAGGACCGAATAAATCCATATGAAAAATTTCCAGTGGTCTTGTTGTGGTCATAATTGTATTGGATGAGTGATGCTTCTTGGCCAATTTACCAGCCTCACATGCAGCACAGAGACGATTCTTGTCGAATTTTACATCATGAATGCCACGGAGATGATTTTTCTTCACCAGGGTCTGCAAATTCCTCATACCTGCATGACCAAGTCTTCAGTGCCACAGCCAACCTTCGGTTGCTTTTGCAAGAAAACATGTTTGGACTAAGGGACCCTTAGAGAAATCCACAATATACAGATCACCTTTTCTAATTCCCTCGAAGACGAAGGAATTGTCAGAGGCCATGAAGACAATGCATTTGGATATTGAAAATAGAACTAGCATGCCTAGATCACATAGCTTGCCAACTGACATAAGATTGAATCCAAGAGACTGAACAAGCAAAACATCATCAATGGACTTGTCCTTGGACATGGCAATTTTACCTAGACCAATTACCTTTCCTTTGTTGTTGTCGCCAAAAGTGATATACTTCAGAGGAAAAGCAGTTAAGTTGGGGTCGACAAACAACGACTTGTCTCTGGTCATATGACTAGTGCATCCACTATCCATTATGTACACCCGGAGACATGGTACTTTTCCTTCGAGGCTTTGGCCATGAAGCAGTAGGCAGGAGATTCATCGTTGCTTGACGGATTCCCGAAGAAGTTGGTTGCAGGAGAGGAGGCACATGCTATGCCAGCCATGCCGGAGTCGGAATCCTCATCGGATTCTTCTTCTTCTTCGGGTTCTGACGGTTCTTCTTCATCGGGATCCATTTCCTTGCCGATGTATGCCTTGGCCTTGCGAGAGTTAATCTTGCCGTTGGAGGAGGAAGGGTTCCTTGATGAAGATCTTGACGAAGATTTTGAAGTGGAGTTGTCCTTCTTCTTGAAGAATTTCTTTGTTTTCTTCTCATCATCGGAGTCATAGTTCTTGCTCTTGCTTTTTCCTCGATGGTTGCCAGAATCATATCTTCCACTAGCATGGATTTCTGCATCCCAGAGTGGACAGTCCGAAATGAAGCATCCATGCTTTTTGCACTTGAAATAGGTGTATTCTCCAGCAGGTTTTGATGAAGATTTTGAACCCCCAGAGTTGTTTGAACTTCTTTTCTGGAACTGGCTCTCCTTGTGAAAGCGTTGGAATCTTTTCGTGATCAGTGCGAGATCTTTGCTGAGTCTTTCTGGGTCATCTGAATCTTCTTCAGCATTTCCAACGGAGGAAGAATCAGCCACAGCCTTGAGAGCATGATTTTTGCGTTGACTTGAGCCATATAGATCTCTTTTCTCTTCTTCCTGTTCCTCGTGGGTGTTCAGTCTTTCCATGATACCAGCAGATTCAAGGTTCTTGAAATCAGCTCATTCATGTATCATTAGAACAAGTGTGTCGAAAGAACTGTCAAGAGATTGAAGCAGTTTCTTCACGACTTCATGGTCAGTGATGTCTTTGGCGCCGAGACCTTGAAGCTCATTTGCGATGTCACTCAGGCGATCGAAGGTTTGCTGACAGCTTTCATTTCAAATGTGCTTGAATTGATTGAATTTGGCTCGAAGAGTATCAATTCGAGCTTCTTTCTGGGATGAAACACCTTCATTTATCTTCTCGAGGACATCCCACAATTCCTTCGCAGTTTCACATTGGCGATGGCGAAGAAATTGCGCTCGATTGAGATGGCTGCCAATCTCATCTTTAGCTTGAGCATCCAGCTGAATGAGCTTCTTTTCTTCGTCGGTAGGGGCTTGAGGTACATCAATTGTGAGCCAGAACTGCACCATGTTCCACATATCAACATCTATTGCTCGGAGACGGATCTTCATCTTCTCCTTCCAGAAGGGGTAGTCCGTCCCATCGAATTTGGGAATCTTGAGATGCGATTTGTAGTTCACTGAAGACATACTTAAACTCCAAAGTCGTTAGACTAAAATGAGCAGAGTCAAGGAGTACCTTGCTCTGATACCAATTGAAGGAACGAAGTATGTCTACCAGATGGGGGGTGAATGGGAGTTTTAAATTTTCTTCGGGAAACTCAAAACTCTCAGAACCCAGCAGCGGAACGAATGTAAAACAGACTACAGCGAACTAAGACTGAGTACCGAAAGGAAACTAAGTTATGCATTGATACAAATCATAGGAAGGAAAATGCATCGAAGGTAAACATGGGTGACAAAGATAACCGATGATGCTCAATGGCGACAAGGTATTTGTTCGACCAATTCGTCCTTCTGCACAAGGACTACGTCTGGTTGGAGGGGCTGTGACTTAACACGGAAGATAAACTCTCTTCACCCTATTCTCCTTGACAATCGATTCGTCAACCGATGCCGATTACTCGTGGTAGATACTTGAAGGCGATCTCCGAACCTTTACAGACTTCTTCTTCGAGAACCACAATCACTCTTGGTCTCTGAAGAAATTGACACCTAACTGTCTAGAGAGTTTGCAGCTCTCAAGAGTAATAGGCGGAGCGTACTAGACTTAGATTCCAGTGATGCTGAACCACTATCTAATTCTTCGGCTCTAGGGGTTTTTCTCTCAGTGGATCTTAAACTCAAATCGCTCAGAGAGGGGGTTGCTCAACAATCTTCTCAGAATCAAACGGAGCAGCCGCCGGACAAAGCCGGCGCGAGGTGGCTATTTATAGCCGCAGCCTTCCTAGATGGGAAATGACCATTTTGGACACGCGGTCCAGCCAATGGCCAACCAAAACGTTCACAACGGTCGGATTTGGAGCAACGATAACATTACTTGAGGAACAAGTAATGCTAACTCCTCGGTCTGAGACAAATCTCTCGCAGCGAAGAAGATCACAGTCTCTTGCTGGCAAGTATTTGCTCGGAACACAAAGAGATTTCTCTCACAACTTTCATAGGATTTGGGTTTAGCATCAGAGAATCAAAGTTTCGAACGCTGCACCCCTCTTAATAGTACGGTGGTCCTGTGACTCAATGAAAGAAGAAGAATAATGAAACAAATGTTACGTCTTCACTTCGTCTTCATTCTCCTCGGACGCAGTCATTTTTCTTCGGACAGACACCGAACCAATTGCTTAACTTCAGCAATTTTTAGGGGTCACTCTTGTTTAACATTATCTTCGGTGATAACCTTTGCTGCAACGCAGGGAGATTATCTTCGTCGTTTGCGTCAAACTCCTCGATACCTCAGGGACATGTTACTCTGTATGCACTAGCAAACACATAAGTCACATACTGTTTATGTCAACAAACTCCAAAACATAAGGGGCCTATCATTGCACCAACAGTTGGCACAAAAATAAGACACAATTAAAGGCATACGGTTTTTGATGAGGGACTACACGCGCACAAGACACATCTACTACATAATCCATATGCATTTGGACTTGGTGCCGCATTGCTTTCTCATATTAAAGGGTCCAAAGAATTCGGTACTTCAGTGACCTGTTGAATTGCCATGTGTACATAATACGAGGACAAATGTGTTGCATACTTTTAAATGCCCATCTCGATGATTCATCAAGTTCTAATCTTGCACCAAGGATGCCCACTCTTTTCAGACCAACTAAAACTAAGAGCATCTCCAGCCCCCCCCCCCCCCCAACAGCCCCCCCAGGACCACTTTTTTTGCGCCGGTTGTAAAAAAATGCCCTAGCCGTGCACCCAAGAGCTCGTTTTCCGCCGGATTTGGCCAAAGTTTCGGCCGGCGCTCCCAGGGGAAACCCAGCGCGCTGGGGGCGAGCTAGGGAGACCGACGCTACTTTTTCGCATGCAATTGGCCCACAGTCAGCCACCTTTTCTGTAACATCCCAAATTTTCAATTTGGAATGTTATACATAGGTCATCATTTGCATATCATATTTTATTTGCATTTTGATTGTGACCCTAAAAATCCTAAGCAACTCAAGGACCCATGGAGAGAGTTGGGGATTTTATTATTTTCATATTTGAATTTTCTCAAATATTGAAAAGAGGATCATTTTGGTTTTATTTATTTTTCTTTACAAAATATTTCATATTAAAAACATATGAGAGGAGATAATATGACTTCTCCAAAATGAAAGAAATATTGGAGGAAAAATGTTAAAACCAAATAAATAATTTTATTTGGATTTTATTGCTATTTTATTTGAATTAGAAAAATATGCATTTTTTTCAAAATTGCAGTTTTAGGCCAAGAAAATGTTCACTTTGTTCTAAATATTCTATTTAGACGGTGAAAATTGTTTTTGGCATTTTTAGATTTTATTTTATATTTTATTTAGGATTTTTCTCGGCGGAATCTTATTTAAAAAAAAACTTTTCGGACCGACTGGGCCGAAGCCCAGCCGGCCCAGCTCGCGTTATGCTTATATTGCCATGCTATGCTATGCTCGTATTGCCATGCTATGCTTATATTGCCATGCTATGCTTATGCTTATATTGCCATGCTATGCTCGTAGACGTGGATTGGGTTTGAGTGTATCCATGACAGATGTGAGATTGTTAATTAATGGTTAACTTAAGGTGGCTACTTAAATACACATCTGGGTGGATTGGTTGCAGGCACCTGGGGATATACCAGTGTTGTCTTTTTGGTTCGCCACCCAGGCTCAAAGGGATCATAAGATTATTCATGCTAGAAACTTTCGTGTGCAGCCACAAGCTATTATGGGCTCTAGCATAGTTGAGTATGTTGCAGGACCTCTTTCAGTGGTAGGCTAGCAGATGTAGGGGAAAGTAGGTGTAACTGTCTACCCAGAGTAAAGAGTTAATGCTTCTGAAAGACTGTGTCTCGGTCATCCGTTTCCCAAACATCATGTAGTGCGAGAAATCCAACGGAGGAGATCGAGTCTTGTGGGGAAAAGTGCACAAACCTCTGCAGAGTGTACAAACTAATCATGGTTAGCCGTGTCCCCGGTTACGGACATCTTGAGTATCTGGTACTTGAATTATTGATTTGATCTCATCACTCTAAATTAATTTGTTGGGTTTAATGATTACTTTTAATTGGGATTGAGATGGGGATTTACCTTCTCAATGTTTAACAACTACCATGATAGTTAAATAAAACATATTCCTTTGATGTAGGGAAAAATTGGCTTTTCGCAAAACAATATAACCCTAGAGCTTTCCACCAGCCAAATATGCATGTAGTGATAGCAATTTTCTGTTCCTTGCTCTATTGTGTTATATTGCCAGCATATTCCATGTGCTGACCCGTTTCGGGCTGCAACATATCATGTTGCAGACTTTTCAGATGAAGAGTAAGGTGCGCTAGGTCGTTGTCATGCACTCAGCTATGCCGTTGGAGTTGATGGACTCACTTTATCTTCCAAGCCTTCCGCTGTTATTTTATTTAGATGCCTTAAGCCATATTTATTGTAATAAGTTCTCTTTTAAGACATTCAATGTAATAAGTGTGTGATTGCACTCTATTATAAATCCTTCGAGTACTGTGTGTGTCAGCATTACCGATCCAGGGATGACACTTGAACACAGAGATTTGACCATCTGAGGTCGGATCGCTACAAGATGGTATCAGAGCACACGCTGACTGTAGGACACGACCACTAAGAAAAGCCATAGGTCACTCTTCTCTACTCATTTCTGACTCTCTCCATCTTCTACTCTCTAGGATGGCGGACTCAAGGAACAAGTTTGCACAACCGGATGAAGACACACCCTTTGGGAGACACTTGAAGGAAATCACTAAGTACCTGAACATCGGAATACCAAGCTTCACCGGGACCTACACCGCCACTTTACCAGAAGAGGAGCGTTGGATGATTCGAGTTCAAGTTCCAGGAAGGACGTTCATGCCAGTTACCGAGTCCATAGAGTTTTCCTTTGATGCACCAACCTGGAGTCTAGGTAAGAGCATGGCAGCCCACATCGCCATGGTACGCATCGGTGAAGTTTATCACAAAGATCTTAAGGACACCATCTACCAGATATGTGGGTGCCGAGATGAGCAATGGGAGATGATCAACACCAGGAGAAACATGTCCATTGCAGCTTTCATCCAGGAGTTAAACCAGCACATTCGTCGACAGGAGAACCAGATGTGCGCAAGCATGATAGATTTGAAGAAGGTGATGACCAGGAACATGGAGCTAGAAGAGGAACTCAAGTCTACACGCGACGGATACGAGGAGGAAATCGCAGTACTAGTGGAGAGGAATGACGACCTGACAAGAAAGCTAGGAGTATTCATGGGAGACCCCGCGCTAGGAGGAGATGACAACCATCCCGAGGACTACATCATCATCGACGACACCGACTCCGACCCCGACAGTAGTGATGATGACTATGAAGACGAAGCTGGAGCAGATATCATGGAGTCTTCCACCGATCAAAATTTCTAGATGACCACCATATGATTAGTAGTATTTCCCCATGTATATAGTAGTAGTCCGAGCACTTTTGTAACGATAGTTAGATCGATTGTATGCCCCTGCTTGAATTGATTTTGGTGTGATATGAATGTGTTTGTCTCATGTGCATATGGGTAGTGCTTTCTCATTAGACCCCACTCTATTCTAATCTCTCCCCTCTAAACCCATCAGATGCCTCCGAGACGCGACACCGGATTTGTCTTCCCACCGGAGATCACACAGTTGATCCAGCAGCAGAATGCCTTGATGCAGATACTAGTCCAGAACCAAGGGAACAACAACAACAACAACAACCCACCGCCCCCACCTTCAGTTGACAACCTAGCCCGTTTTCTGAGGTTGCAGCCGCCGGTGTTTTCCAGTAGCACCGAGCCAATAGTTGCTGATGACTTGCTACGCAGGATTGGAAGGGAGTTGACCACCGCAGGAAGCACAGATGCTGAGAAGGTGCGTTTTGCCGCACATCAATTGGATGGACCCGCAGCCTCATGGTGGGAGAATTACACAGCCACATTCCCTATAGCCAATGTCACCTGGGATCAGTTTCAGCAAGCATTCCGCACTGCACATGTCTCAACTGGAGCTATGAGCATGAAGAGGCGTGAGTTTCGCAACTTGCGCCAGGGAAACCGTACTGTGGGGTAGTACGTGGATGAGTTCAGTAAGTTAGCTCGATATGCCCCGGATGATGTGGCCACTGATGTCGCAAAGCAGGAGAAGTTTATGGAAGGGTTGAATGATGAGATGAGCATGCAACTGATGGTAGCAACATTCGCTAACTACCAGGAGTTGGTAGACCGGGCTCTTATGATTGAAGGGAAGTAGCAACAGATTGAGAGCCGCAAAAGGAAGTATAGACAAGGGAAGTACAATTCAGGAGCTCAGCAGAAGCCTCGTTTTACCCCGAACTCGGGAGGATATACACATAACCATGGAGGCCATACTCACAATGGAGGAAGTTCGCATAACCACAGTGGACCCAAAAATGGAAACGGGAATGGAGTAGGCAGCAATCAGAACCGCTCTAACCCAGCCACACCCGCCAAGAAGGATCAAAGTCACATTACTTGTTTCAAGTGCGGGAAGATTGGACACTACGCCAATGAGTGTCCTGAACCGAAGAATGGTAATGGCAATGGAAGCTCTGGGAAGAAGCCCAACCCTTTCAACAGGGGACAAGTGAACCACGTTAACATGGAGGAGGTTGAAGAGCAGCCAGACGCAGTTATAGGTAAGTTTTTGGTTAAGTCATTTACTGCAATCGTTCTTTTTTATACTGGTGCATCGCATTCATACATTTCAAGGGGATTTGTGGATAAGTATAAGTTGCCCACTAAAGTTCTTAGGACACCTATGTTAGTAAGCTCACCAGGAGCGGAGTATATGGCAAGTCAAGGATGTTTTCAGATGCCATTGACCATAGGTAGGCACGTGTTCCCCTCAGACTTAATAATTTTGGAGTCACAAGGATTGGATGTGATACTAGGCATGGATTGGCTATCGATGTATGGAGGAAACATCGATTGCACCAGTAAGCCAATTCTGCTCACCACCCCGGAGGGAAAAAGGATCAAGTATGTATCCAGGCATGCGTCAAGGAGAACCCAAATAAATTCCCTCTCAGGAGTTGTTCAGGAGGAAGTGCCAGTAGTGAAGGATTACCCAGATGTATTTCCAGAGGAGTTACCAGGCATGCCGCCGGATCGAGACATTGAGTTTTTGATAGAGCTGTTGCCAGGCACCGGACCGATATCGAAGAGACCATACCGGATGCCCGCAAATGATCTGGAGGAGATTAAGAAGCAGATCAAGGAGTTATTGGAGAAAGGTTACATTCGACGAAGTTCATCACCGTTGGGAGCCCCAATGCTCTTGGTCGAGAAGAAGGATGGATCATTGAGAATGGTTGTTGATTATCGTGCATTGAATGAAGTGACGATCAAGAACAAGTACCCATTGCCGATGATCAATGATTTGTTTGATCAGTTGCAAGGAGCTAAAGTGTTCTCCAAGATCTATCTGAGATCAGGATACCACCAGTTGAAAATCCGAGAACAGGATATACCTAAGACAGCCTTCACCACAAGGTATGGGCTATATGAGTATACGGTTATGTCATTTGGATTAACTAATGCCCCTGCCTATTTTATGAGTATGATGAATAAAGTGTTCATGGAGTTCTTGGATAAGTTTGTCGTGGTGTTCATTGATGATATCTTGGTGTACTCGAAGAATGAAGAGGAACACAAGGAGCATTTGCGTTTAGTTCTCGAGAAGCTCAGGGAACATCAGTTGTATGCCAAGTTCAGCAAATGTGAGTTTTGGTTGAAGGAAGTTGGATTTCTTGGACATGTTATATCAGGAGAAGGTATAGCAGTAGACCCCACCAAGGTTCAGTCAGTCACTGAGTGGTTGGCACCCACCTCAGTTGGAGAGATCCGCAGCTTTCTTGGACTTGCAGGATATTATCGGAGATTTATTGAGATTTTTTCTAAGATTGCGAAGCCTATGACGGAGTTACTGAAGAAGGACACCAAGTTCAAATGGACAGATGAATGTGAGGCAAGTTTTCAGGAGCTGAAGATACGTTTGGTTACAGCCCCAGTACTGATTCTGCCGGATATACGCAAGGATTTCCAAGTGTATTGCGACGCTTCTCGCTTAGGACTTGGAGGTGTACTTATGCAGGACGGAAGAGTTGTCTCATATGCCTCACGTCAGCTTCGACCGCATGAGTTGAATTATGCCACGCATGATTTGGAGTTAGCAGCTGTAGTTCATGCACTCAAGACCTGGAGACATTTTCTTATTGGGAACCGTTGTGATGTGTACACGGATCATAAGAGTTTGAAGTACATTTTCACACAGAAGGAGCTGAATCTCAGGCAGAGGAGATGGTTGGAGCTTATAAAGGATTATGATATGAAGTTGCATTATCACCCAGGAAAGGCCAATGTCGTAGCAGACGCTTTGAGCCGGAAGAGTTATGTCAATACCCTCATAAGCGGAGGATTACCAAAGGAGTTAGCCGAAGATCTCAGGGAGCTTCGTTTGGAGATAGTCCCTAGAGGTTTTGTCGCAGCAATGGAGGTAACGTCAACATTATTGGGAAAGATTCGAGCAGCTCAGAAAGATGATAAGGAAATTGCTGAGATAAAGGAGAGGATGAGCAAAGGAAAAGCCAAAGGTTTTCGTGAGGATGAGCACGACACTTTGTGGTTTGAGGACCGTGTTTATGTACCCAATAATGCGGAGATCAGGAAGTTGATACTACATGAAGCTCATGACTCGCCATACTCGATACACCCCAGAAACACCAAGATGTATTTGGATCTGAAGGAGCGTTTCTGGTGGACTGGTATGAAGAAGGACATTGCCGAGTATGTAGCCGTATGTGATGTATGTCAGAGAGTGAAAGCAGAACATCAGAAGCCAGCAGGATTACTGCAGCCTATGCCGATACCCGAATGGAAGTGGGATAAGCTTGGCATGGATTTCATCACCGGATTACCTAGGACCCGATCGGGATATGATTCTATCTGGGTAGTAGTGGATCGTTTGACCAAAGTGGCTCACTTTATCCCAGTGAAAACCACCTATACGAGTGCAAAGTTGGCCAAGATATATATGACCAGGATCGTATGTCTGCATGGAGTTCCGAGGACCATCGTATCAGATAGAGGAACACAGTTTACTTCAAGGTTTTGGCACCAGCTGCACCAGACCTTGGGTACCAGGCTAGAGTTTAGTACAGCCTTTCATCCGCACACAGATGGATAGACCGAGAGAGTCAATCAGATTCTGGAGGACATGTTGAGAGCTTGTGCCCTAGATTACGGATCGACTTGGGATGACAATTTGCCCTATGCGGAGTTCTCATACAACAACAGCTACCAAGCCAGTTTGAAGATGGCCCCTTTTGAAGCCTTGTATGGAAGGAGGTGCAGAACACCGTTGATGTGGGATGAAGTTGGAGACCGTCAGCTGTTTGGACCAGATTTGATTAAAGAATCTGAAGAGAAGGTTAAGTTGATTCGGGATAGACTGAAGGTAGCTCAGTCCAGACAGAAGAGTTATGCCGATACCAAGCGCAAGGAGGTAGTCTATGAAATCAGAGACAGAGCATATCTTCGTGTGTCACCTCTGCGAGGAGTTAAACGCTTTGGAGTCAAGGGAAAGTTAGCCCCGAGATTTGTAGGACCATACCGAGTTTTGGAACGTATGGGAGAGGTGGCCTACAAGTTGGAGTTACCCGACGGACTATCAGGAGTTCATGATGTGTTTCACGTTTCCCAGTTGAAGAAGTGCCATGCTGAGATGGCCGATATTCCTCTGAGAGATACAGTACCCCTGGAAGCAATTCAGTTGGATAGTGATCTGACCTACGAGGAGAAACCTGTCAAGATTCTCGAGTTTGCCAGCAGAGTTACACGCAGCAAGGTTATCAAGTTTTGCAAAGTTCAGTGGAGCCACCATACCGAGGATGAAGCCACCTGGGAACGAGAGGAAGACCTACGGAAAGACCACCCACACCTATTTTCTAGCCAACCTGAATCTCGAGGATGAGATTCGTCTTAAGGGGGGTAGGTTTGTAACATCCCAAATTTTCAATTTGGAATGTTATACATAGGTCATCATTTGCATATCACATTTTATTTGCATTTTGATTGTGACCCTAAAAATCCTAAGCAACTCAAGGACCCACGGAGAGAGTTGGGGACTTTATTATTTTCATATTTGAATTTTCTCAAATATTGAAAAGAGGATCATTTTGGTTTTATTTATTTTTCTTTCCAAAATATTTCATATTAAAAACATATGAGAGGAGATAATATGACTTCTCCAAAATGAAAGAAATATTGGAGGAAAAATGTTAAAACCAAATAAATAATTTTATTTGGATTTTATTGCTATTTTATTTGAATTAGAAAAATATGCATTTTTTTCAAAATTGCATTTTTAGGCCAAGAAAATATTCACTTTGTTCTAAATATTCTATTTAGACGGTGAAAATTGTATTTGACATTTTTAGATTTTTTTTAAATATTTTATTTAGGATATTTCTCGGCGGAATCTTATTTAAAAACAAACTTTTCGGACCGACTGGGCCGAAGCCCAGCCGGCCCAGCTCGCGCCGTCCCCGACCCCGAGCGGGAGTCCCGCTCGCGCATGACGCCACCGCCGCCGCCTTGCCCCCTCCCCAAGCCAGCCGCCCCCCGAGCCCTTTATATGCCGCCCCCCTCGTCTCCCCACACCGCCGCCGCAGCAAGCAGCAGCAGCAGCAGCCCCGCGCCGCCGCCGCTCGCAGCCGCCGCCGCCCCGCGCCGCACCCCGCCGCCCGTGCCTCGCCCCGCGCTAGCCGCCGCCTCACCCGCGGAGCCCGCCGCCTTCGCCGGAGCCGCCGGATCTCGTCGCCGGTTTTTTTTTCGGTATAGGTAAAAACCGTCTCGGTTTTTTTTAAATACCCTAGTTCGGTTTATTTTATTTTATTAGATCGGTTCGGTTTTCTCGGTTTAGTTCGTTTGCGAACGTTCGTTCGTTCGTTTGTTTTAACGAACGTTTTCGCCCGTTCATCTCTGTTAGCGGACGTTCGTCCGATAGGTTTTTCTTTTTCTGCCAGGGACCTATCCGCGATTACTTTTATCACAGATCAGCCCCTGATCTTCAAACCCTCGCCGTTTCTAAACCGTTCGTCCAAACCCAGTGAAACCAACGCCAAAATCTTCGTCTCGAACCCCTCTTTCTGTTTAATCAACTTGAACATGATTTTGACAATTTAAAATTTGGTTTCAAGCAGATTTGTATTTGAAGTTCTTTTGACCGTAGTTTCAGTTTCGTAGCTCCGATTCGATTGATTCTTTTTGCAGATCGAATCTCTTCAGTTGAACTTTCAGATTTGATCTTCTTATTTGAGTTTTACCCTTGCATTTATGCTTGATTGCTTATGTATGCTATTGTTTGTTTACGATAGAATTCCCGGAGTGCGAAGCGTGCTACTACGAGTCTCTAGGGTTTGCAGATCGTCAGCAAGGCAAGTAACACATTGATCATACTCTTTTCATACCCAGTTTTTATGCATTAGTTTCAATCCTCAAACACTGCATGATTAGGATGTGATTAACTTGTGGGTATTGGGAAGTAGATGATGAGGTAGAACCTATTGCCCTTTATTATCAAACCCCTGGGAGTTACTTCTACGTTATGCTTATATTGCCATGCTATGCTCGTAGACATGGATTGGGTTTGAGTGTATCCATGACAGATGTGAGATTGTTAATTAATGGTTAACTTAAGGTGGCTACTTAAATACACATCTGGGTGGATTGGTTGCAGGCACCTGGGGATATACCAGTGTTGTCTTTTTGGTTCGCCACCCAGGCTCAAAGGGATCATAAGATTATTCATGCTAGAAACTTCCGTGTGCAGCCACAAGCTATTATGGGCTCTAGCATAGTTGAGTATGTTGCAGGACCTCTTTCAGTGGTAGGCTAGCAGATGTAGGGGAAAGTAGGTGTAACTGTCTACCCAGAGTAAAGAGTAAATGCTTCTGTAAGACTGTGTCTCGGTCATCCGTTTCTCAAACATCATGTAGTGCGAGAAATCCAACGGAGGAGATCGAGTCTTGTGGGGAAAAGTGCACAAACCTCTGCAGAGTGTACAAACTAATCATGGTTAGCCGTGTCCCCGGTTACGGACATCTTGAGTATCTGGTACTTGAATTATTGATTTGATCTCATCACTCTAAATTAATTTGTTGGGTTTAATGATTACTTTTAATTGGGATTGAGATGGGGATTTACCTTCTCAATGTTTAACAACTACCATGATAGTTAAATAAAACATATTCCTTTGATGTAGGGAAAAATTGGCTTTTCGCAAAACAATATAACCCTAGAGCTTTCCACCAGCCAAATATGCATGTAGTGATAGCAATTTTCTGTTCCTTGCTCTATTGTGTTATATTGCCAGCATATTCCATGTGCTGACCCGTTTCGGGCTGCAACATATCATGTTGCAGACTTTTCAGACGAAGAGTAAGGTGCGCTAGGTCGTTGTCATGCACTCAGCTATGCCGTTGGAGTTGATGGACTCACTTTATCTTCCAAGCCTTCCGCTGTTATTTTATTTAGATGCCTTAAGCCATATTTATTGTAATAAGTTCTCTTTTGAGACATTCGATGTAATAAGTGTGTGATTGCACTCTGTTATAAATCCTTCGAGTACTGTGTGTGTCAGCATTATCGATCTAGGGATGACACTTGAACACAGAGATTTGACCATCTGAGGTCGGATCGCTACATTTTCCCTCTCTCTCCTCTCTTTCCACCTACCCCACGCCGTCGCCCACCTCGAGCGGCCTTGGGACCCCGACTTGGCCCCCGTCTCCGCCGCCGCGCTGGTTCAGGAAGCCCAAGCCTAGGGCAAGGGCAAAGCCCAAGGCGAAGGCCAGCCCCGACTCCCTCTCCAGCGCCTCATCGCCGTCCGGCAGCGGCGGGTCTCCCATCACAGTCGGCCGCGGCCTCCTCTCGCCCTCCTCGCCGGTGACGCCCAAGACCAGGTCCCCCCTCTCCCCGTTCGCCATATCCACACCTGCTCCACGCGCAGCGGCACCTCGCTTCCTTGTGCGACGTAAATAATGGAGTCGGGCGGTTGCGCATCCAGCCACTACACGGTGGCGTGCTCTGCTCCTTGGGCGGCGGCACGGGGTGCACAGACGGCGGGTGTTGGACAGAGGCGATCGAAGCAGCAGTCGGCTGAAGCATCGCCAATGGCACCTGGTGATCGACGGAGCTAGACATGAGACATGCATGGAACGACAAACCAGCAAGCGAGTAGCCGTATTTCGTGGATTGGATTGGATGACCGAACCTTGTGCTCGTGGGCGGCAGCGGCGGCCCAGTGGTGGCAGCAGTCGGCGATGATCCAGTGAGGCCTGGTGGCCTTGTCGGTGCACACGGCGGCCAGGAATTCCACGAAGGGCGCGGCGAGGCCGTCGAAGGCCTTCCAGTGGACTCGGCGCCTTCGGGGAGGCCGTCGACGCGCGGCAGCGGGAGCGCGACGAGGTCCGCGCGCGGCGCAGTCGGCCACGTCTCCTCTCGCCCTCCTCGCAGGTGACGCCCAAGACCAGGTCCCCCCTCTCCCTGTTCGCCATATCCACACCGGCCTCCGTGTCCACCGTCGGCGACCTGAGGAGCCTCGCCGCCTCGACACGCTCCATGGCGGCTCCGGTCGCGGCCACTCCTCCTGGGGGGCGCAACGAGTGGAAAAATTTGCCCCCTCCCCCCAGGCCTAAATTTTCGCTGGCAGCCCCCCAAGCGGCAAAAAAAAAATGCCTCCTGGAGTGGAGATGCTCTAACAGTGATGCCTAGTTATCTGAACGTGATGCCAAATCTTGCATTGTCGGGAGTACAAACTTGAGGTGGAGCTCAAGGAAAACGTGCTCTCTTCAGCCCAAATAAGAATGGAGCTTCTTGTAATTGTAGTTGACTTTCTTAGATCGTTCCAAGACATTTTAGAGTCAATGTATCTTGGGTTTAGGAGTCTGCATTCGGTATTATTATTCAATAAAATTTGGTGAACTCTGATCATGACAAAAGAACAATGTGAAAATTTATTATACGGATGTCTAAATTCCACGGGGTTAATCACGCGCACACAATGTGTAACAAAGTATTTGTGGGATGAATCCCAAGCTACCCGAAAGCACTGCCATTAGCTCCTGGTTTGAACTAGTGAACCTATATGCAATGTCGTTTGTACATGAATGGTGGCAATTTTTATTAATTTGTAGAGAGGCCCAGAATTCTTCGACTGATTTGATCCCAACTTTCGCTCACTTCATAGTTAAAGTCTGAGTTATACCCAAAGGCATCTGCCATTTACCTCCTAGTTTAGTGTGGAAATTTGGAAGCTGAGTAGAATAGATGACTAGAACATTTACGACTTCAATTCAATGGATATATACATGGTCATTTTGTGGTAAGTTTCACATTGAAGTGGACTGCCGTGAAAAATAATTGCATGTGATCAAAGAGTACATCCTCACCCCATAAAAGAGCAGGTGAAGCATTCAAAAGAGATGCAAGCTGAGAGATGAACAGTTCATGGAGGTCACCCCGGTGCCTTTGGTACGGTAGGCTTGGAAGGCATCGGTAGCTCTTATGGTGCAACAAGTACATTTTGAACATTTTTTTGATATTTAAACTTTTGAAATTTCTGATGAAAGTTGTTTTAAGCACTATGGACATATTGTAATGACTGTTGCATCTTTGACCAATGACAAGACCACATAAACTAATTTGGGCAGAAATAGGATTGATGGTTAAGTGTAGCTTTAGTTCTGCTCATAAATATTCTCGATCATTGGACTGGCCAATTTATACCGAGCTTAAACTGTGCAACATTTAATGGATTGATGGTTTCGTTTTGATGTAATAGGACATGGGAATTTCTTTCTCACTGAGAATTTAAATGAAGTATCGCCTTCCATCTCATCACTATGTGCGAGACCGATGGATATGACTTGAGGGGAGATATTGTTCAAAGTGTAAATTGGGGGGTGAATTTAGCTGCATAATATGCTTTCCTACTCCAAAAGATTTTGAAAGGTCATGTATCTTGTGGTAATCATCCAAACGGATTGTTAAGCACTTTTAATATACGAGTTTCGTAATAGAATTTCAATGTTTTCGGATAAACCAAAACTTGTGGTTTTTCTCTGATGTCTTCGTATACCTAACTTTTGTGACGGTTAACCTTTTAAGAACTTCCGTTAATTGATAATAGGTAGAAATCCTTGACAATGAAGTTCTTCCAACATTAAGGTATAGTAAATTCTGAACTTCATAGACCTCATGACGTGACAAACTGGTGGTAGTACATAATGCGATGACAAATGTGAAGCCTAATTTTAGATGCTTATCTTAACATGGTGATCTCTAGAAGCCAATATCCATCATCGGCGAGGAGGGGGTCCATGGCCATCAACATCAGGAGTGTAACATATTAATTAACACATCGACATTTCAAATAGTAGTCCCAATAAGAGACATCAACATGATTCACAAAAATTGCACTTTCCTTGAAAATGATCTCGTTGCATTTAATTTAACTACACTTGAACACGGACCATTACCACAAGGCATATATGAACCGAGTTAGTAGTGAGGGTGACGAAGATGTCGATCGCTGATGCTGGAACTTATAGTTTGCAGGTCAAAGATATAATTTTGTCCAAATTTAACCACAAACCTTGTGTGCATTAGGTTGCAAAGGGGCCAAAAGGAATTCCTTAGAATGGAACTAAAATTGGCGATTTTTTATGGCTTTTGAGGTGCCCAAAAACATGATGATCT
Source organism: Thinopyrum elongatum (assembly GCA_011799875.1). Taxonomy (NCBI): domain Eukaryota; kingdom Viridiplantae; phylum Streptophyta; class Magnoliopsida; order Poales; family Poaceae; genus Thinopyrum; species Thinopyrum elongatum. The sequence goes on along the minus strand of CM022301.1, from coordinate 100,233,890 downwards.
AGCCAGATTTGAACAAATGAACCTAGCGTTTAACTAAAAATACGATAATATCCAATGACATTTGCCATCCAACTCCTACCCTGTGTTTTGAGAGCTGAACTAAGGAATCAACTAGAACATTTATGACTTCAATTGAATGGTATAAACATACATGTCATGGTGTTGGTAAGTTCCGCATTAAATTTGAAACATGTGCTTAATAATTGCATGGGAACGGTAGGACATCCTCACTCGATACTAAGATCTATATAGGTCCATCAAAGAGCAGATGAAGGATCTAGAAATTCTTCAAGCTGAGAGAGATGGACAATTCATGGAGGGCAATCGATTGCCATTGTTGCGGTGGGCTTGGAAGGCATCGAGAGCTCTTGTATTGGAATTTTGAGCTTGCCTGTTTTTATTTTGTTGTTTTGACTTTTGAATTCTCTGGTAGAAGTTGTCTTGAACACTATGCACGTATCTATCGTGCCCTCACCCTCATCTTCATTGGTAACCGGCACATTTGGATGTTGAGAATTTTGTTCCATTGTCATTGGTAATGGAATCCGGCTGGAGGCGTTTGCCAAAAGAAGTACGCCGCAATGGTTGTGACGGACTTAGAGAGGGCGGATAAGATAGATGGGTTGTGTGCCAAGCTCATCTGGTTTGGCTAGACTGTCATGTGTGCCCGTTGCGTGTGAGAGCATGAGATGTACCTACCAAGTGTGAGCTAGGTATAAACACCAATGTAACAAATATGCTGAAGATTATCTGTGAAATTTAATAGACTCTGAAGAATTCTCTTCCTTTCTTTGTTCCACATCCCCAACTTTGTTACCTTCTTATTCACCTTTCTGCAATCCTTCGATCCTATTCGTGAAGCACCACTTCGGGCGTTAAAGTATCACAACGACCTTTGCATCTTTGAGTTTGATCCAAGGCAACATGATTGTGAATGAAGATAATCCATGGAGATGAAGGGAACAAATGACAAGGCCGGATCTTTAGTTTAGTGTAACTTTATGATTTTCTTGAATGTTTTGGTTCACTGGACCTTGTTTTGTAACGGTTTCGTTTCTGAGAAATGGAACCTGGGTGGTCTTCCTCCTTGAAAATCGGAATCAAATGTTGCCTTGAATCTCACAATCGGGAACATATTGTTTGGGGTGTGAGACTGGATTTTTTTTTCATATTTCAGAAAAGGTTATAGCTGCATAATATGTTGTCCTACTTCCAAATAATTTGGAAATTGATGTATTTTTTTCCTGCTAATCCAAATAGGTTCTAAAGTGATTTTTGTATGTATAAGTTTCGCAATAAAATATGTTGTCTTCCAACAAAACAAAATGTTTTCCCTGATTTATTCGTACACCTAAATTTTCTTATGATTATCATTTAAGAGTCTATATAGGCCAAAACACATTCTTGTAAATGAATTTGTGTGAACATTGATAAGCACCCAAAAAATTACAAAAAAAAAACATAAAATCCACACACACACGCGCGCACACACGCACACAATGAATACTGTTAGTAGAATAAAAATATTGTGAGATGCCGACCAAGGTACCCCAAAGCACGACCATTAACTCATGGGTTAAACTAGTGAACCCCGCGGTATATATGTAGTGTCATTTATGAGGAGTTGTGGCAATTAGTTGTGTAGTTTGTGGAGCTGAGAGACGCAGACTTTGATGACTGGTTTGATCCCAACTTTTTCTCAGTTTATAGTTAGACTTAATGATATCCAATGGCATGTGCCATCTACCCTCCTACTTTCATGTAGAAATTTGGAAGGTGAATTGAATAATTGACGTAGAACATAACATTTACATTTTCAATGGACCGGATATATACATGGCTATGATGTGACCCTCGATGCAGAGGTTGGGGGTACTCCTTCTTTTCGATTTTTGTTGTTGTTGTGGTAAACTCCACATTGAATTGGTCTGCAGGTGTCGAATAGTTGCATGGGATCAACAAATACATCCGCACTCAAGCCCATTTATTTATTATTAGGACAGTAAAATTGCGTCTAAACCGAGCTCTCTCACGTCATTAGTCTTTGTGGTCGTTCGTTTTAGGAAATCCCTATTTGACGCATTCTGCGTCAAAGTGTCGAGCGATCGCACAGACTAAACGACCGAGGGAGCATTTTGGGCCAGCCCATCTGTAGTAGGTGCAAGGTTTCGGTTTTTGGAATTTTCTAGAGGGTTCCCAACGGTTTTTATCGGTTTTGGGAACCTTCTAGAAGGTTCCTGGACCGGTTTTCTAATTTGTTTCCTTTTCTTTTTTACCTCGGTTTCTTTTTTCTTTTTTTGTTGTTGTTTCTTTTTCTATGTCGTTATTATTATTATTTACGATTTTGTTTTTGTTTTTTTCTGTTTCTTTTGTTTGAAATTTTCAAATATTTGTTCCGAATTTCAAAAATGGTCTCATTCAAAAAAAAAATCACAATTTTCAGAAAATGTTCGTGTTCAAAAAAATGTTCAGGAATTCCAAAAAATGTTCTTGCTTTCAAAATTTGTTCACAATTCCAAAAAATGTTCGTGTTTCAAAAATTGTTCTTGATTTTAAAACTTGTTCATGATTTCTAAAAATGTTCGTGTTTCAGAAAAATATTCAGGAATTCCAAAAAATGTTCTTGCTTTCAAAATTTGTTCACAATTTTAAAAAATGTTCATGTTTCAAAAATTGTCCTTGATTTTTCAAATTTGTTCATGGTTTCTAAAAATGTTCGTGTTTAAAAAATAGAGATTTTAAAAAATGTTCTTGTTTTCAAAATTTGTTCATGGTTTCATAAAAAATGTGTGTGTTTCAAAAAGTTATATGAATTCAAAAAATATATTCTCATTTTCAAAATTTGTTCAGAATTTAAGGAAAATGTTCCTGCTTCAAAAAATATTTGTGAATTTCAAAAAATGTTCAACTTTTCAACATTTCATTTGCAATTTCAAAAAACTATTTGAATTTTTTCAAAAAATCGATTTTCAAAAAAAAAAATTGTTCCTTTACAAACAATGTTTAGAAAATTTCAAAATTGACGAAATTAAATTTTGTTACTGTAATTTAAAGACAATTTTAAAATTTCAAATTTTGATGACATTTTCCAAAAACAAATCGTGTTTTTTTAAATGTGTTCAAAACAATTGAATAATCTATACACTACAGTAAATGGGTTTGCTAGAGTGCATATGCATTATAGTTAAAAACGATTCACGCTACAATGTGCCACCATTGGCTATAAGGTCTACTGGTTAGCAGCTCGAGTTTCTTATTAAGACGTCTTGAGATCGATCATTGCAACCGCTGTTTTGTTTTGTGATTTTTCTCTGCTCTATATGGGCCGGCCCAGTCGGAGCCGGTCCTGTGCGTTAGCCCGACTGTTTGCCGCAGTTAGCGTCGTATAGGACCTCCCTTCGTTTTAATCATTCCTGGCCGTTAGATCGGTTTCATTAGCGTCCTCTGGCCCAACTCATGTAGTGTCCTGGCCCAACTGTCTAAGGGGTTGCTGCTCTGGAAGAAAAAAACCGAGGTCTCTGATTAATTGGGCCGCTTGGGACAGCCCATTTAATCGACCGAAGTCCGAGATTTTTGTTGTCGATTTTGGGAGAGGAAGTGTTTGCTTTAGGCATGCAAAATTTGTTCCAAAAACCAAAGGAAATGATGTAAGTCATTGAGTGTCATCTGGTGAAACAATATCTTGAAGGACTAGGATAAACTGGTTGTATGTCATGAACCTTTCCCTGAAAGGCTTCAGAACCACATCCAAAATCCAAAGGAAATGTTGTAAGGCATCGAGTACTGTATTTTTTCTATTGAGGGATATCATCCAAAAAAATTAAAAAACTCATGACACTGACATTACAGTAACCTTTTGTTCTGTTATAATCATGTCTGTAGTACAATGTGTCATCAGGCGTTTATTATTGAGTTATTGAGCAACGTGGCATTGTCTATATGCGTGCACTAGGTAAACTATCACTTGATGCACAGTTTTTTTTATTTGGTCAAGAAGTAGAATGCATGAGAAGAATAAAGCTATTTCATGTATTGTTGTTTATATCGAGGCAAATTGTTACTGGTTGTGCTAGCATGACATGCAAAATATGGTGTGTGAGAGGCTATGAAGCTGTGATTTAGGATGTCAAAGAAGATGGCTTCTAAGGTCTTCAGCCATCCTGGAAATGTAAGCTCCAAGAATTGGTGCTTCAGCGTGGTTATTGTGCTTCCAAAAAGATTTTTCTTACCATTTTTGCTTTTTTTAGGAACTCTGGACAGTGGGGAAAGAAGCTCCCACTGACTTTCAATAAAAATCAGAACATCAGTACATAGGGTAGCATTTTTGCTTTTTTGTATATTGGATTATTTAATGAGCTGATATTCTTTTTCAGTAATGGGTAGATGAAAGTTAAGCAGAACGTAGTCTGTAATTGATGGTCCAGTGAGAAAGCGATTTAAGTCGGCGCTGCTGCCAATGGGTGGCACTGCTAGCTGCAGTGCCCCTGCTCCTGGATCATCACTCAACCATATTTTTGTCTGCAACTAGAAATAGGATATTGAAGGAAGTTTTACGACTACCAAGGTACTTTTTTTACAACCTCTGATTATCAACTTTCTTCAAAGATGCATGACTGTTGTATCCTCTCCTACAATATAAAAGATTTTGTCATGATATTTCTGGTTGCGGTTTCGTAAACTGAACAATCACCAAAATGCACAAGTCTTTTCATATTGAAACTGTACTTTCATTGAACCTTCCTCCAGCCATATACTCCCTCCGTCCCAAAATAAGTGAATCTACTTTATACTAACTTTAGTGGTTAGTATAAAGTAGATTCACTTATTTTGGGACAGAGGGAGTATCATATACAGAGTAAGCTTGGTGGGAGAATACAACAGACATTCAGTTAGAAGTTAAAAAGCAAGAAAACATGGCACACGAACACTAGTGCAGAACCGGGCTGTAGTGCCGGTTTATAAGGGCCTTTAGTGCCGGTTCTGCAACCGGTTAGTCCCCACCCTTTAGTGCTGGTTCAACACGAACCGGCACCAAAGGCCCACCACGTGGCACGAGCCCGCGCCAGGGGCTGGGAGACCTTTAGTCTCGGTTGGTAACACCAACCGGGACTAAAAGGTTTAGGGTTTATGGGTTTATGATTTATTTTTCATTTTAGTTTTGTGTTTTGCATTTAATTCTTTTTCATTTCAAACATATTTTACGCTACTACATATTGTACACGTTATGCATATATATAAATAGAATTTCTCATAGAACCGATCATATTTATATCATCGAATTTCTCGCACGACCATTCACATACATATATATATATACAATTTGGTATATACAATTTCTACTACAATTTGCAGATCATTACATGGAGGCATTAGGTCGATCTAGCTAGGTGCGGTGTAATGGTATTCTCCTTTGGGATCTATGACCTGGTCAAGCAAAAATCCCGCTATTTCCTCTTAAATCGCTCGTACGCGATTCTCTGGTAGGAGCTTATCCCGCATGGCCATCATCTTTAAAGGAGATCAATATGCATGTATTAGTTGTGTGTGTATATAAGATAATGATGTAAAAATTGTGAATAGTGTTCTGGCAAACGTACCCATCGGTTTTTATCATCTTTACTCCTTTCGGACGCCATCATGCGAATGTTCTCGCAAACGTAGTATGTATGTAAATTAGTCCCCGACGTCTGCTTCAGGGCCTTTACGAAAAAAGAATTCAATCAGATAATAATTAATCAAGCATGATAATGGTATTGAAACTAGAATTAAAGAGATGCTAGCTAGCTAGTACTACTTAATTAATTACCTTGTGTCGCACCCATTTCAACTGTTATTTCCATTGGCCTTTAACCTTTTTGATGAATTTTTCCCAAGCCCTGCCCGCCGGCAAAGAAAATGAATAAAGGAGTTATTAATTAGTTGATATCAGGAAACGAACTAAAGAGGCCGACATAGTACGATAATGATTGAAATTATCTGTCAAGCATCCCCTTCACGATTGAGTATTTTTTAGGTTCTTTAAGTAGTGAGTCCAGTGCTTGAACTTTTCCCTCGTCAACTTCAATGATTAACAAGATCCAGTGAAAACTGCATGCGCATACGTTTGTATAATTAAGCGGGCATGTGCATAACTCATCAACTACACTTATTAACATCTAGTAAGCAAAAACAGAATTTGTAGTACAAGACAGTGTCACTCACCCGAAGTTGTAAGGAAGTAGTATTTCTGGTTGGGTATTTAGTCGCACCAAGAACTCTAGCAAGGTTTTCTCTGTGTATGGTCGATCATATTCACGTGACCATGTCTCTTCATTAATGGTATTTGGGTCAATGAACCCAATGCCATAGCGTCCAGCTTTTTTCATTTCATAGATCTTCATTCTGCATAATATCACAGAAAAGAATATAGTGAGGATAATTACAGTTAATGAACGTGCACTACAGCTAGCTAGAGACTTAACTTACAGAAAGAAATCACTTACAGACAATAGCAACTGACGATAGATTTGTCGAGTGCGTCTTGATTGAATAACTGAAACATTTCTTGAAACTCAACCCACAGACCTTTTTCATGGAAGTAATGCTCTGCCTTGACTTTCACCATGAGGGACTCTTTATCGGTAGTCTTGGCTTCTCACATGTACCATTGATGCAATTCATACGTTCTCGTTGATAGACGCTTGATCTCCTCAAGCTTCACCATAGGTTCGCCGCGGGCATATTTCCGTTTTAGTTCCTCCTCTTTAAACGTTTCGATGGGCTCGATGCCTAGGAGTTGTTCTACAGTGACACCGGCCTCTTCAGCCTGCCTTCTATGATCGTCGGTTATTACCATCTGATCGGCGCCGGTACTCACATGTGTTGGTACAATGAGCGGAGGGATCAATTGCACCGCCTGTTCTCCCAGCTGGGGAACGGTTTCCCTGCTTTTTTTGGCAGCTGCTTGGCTCGAGCTCGAGCTCGACTCCTTTTTTTGTGCTTCATATGACTTCTTGATTTGGCGCTCATAGTCTGAGTCAATATGCTTGGGAGCTGGTGGTTGAGCCATACGAATAAAGTGGTCAATGACATGCTCAGGTACTTTCTCCTCTGGCGGCGGGGGTGGTTTCGGTCCAAAATGGGCCTTCACTTGGGCTTGCACTTCGATCTCGTTTTCCTTGTCAGTCAGGTGGTAAGGCAACCTCGGAAGAGGCTTGAGGCTTGGACCAAATCTGTATTTCTTGCCTCCTGTTGTACCGCTAGCCGCCGTAGCTGCGGCGCCTCTTTTCCGCTATTGCTTAGGCGGCGGAGCCCGCTGAGGCGACGGAGACGGCTGACGCGGTGCCTGACTTGGAGGAGGAGTCGGCTGACGCGGTGCCGGACTTGGAGGAGGAGGAGTCGGCTGACGCGGTTGTGACGCCCCCGGTTCAATCGTACACTAATCATAAACGCAAACGTGTACGATCAAGCCCAGGGACTCACGGGAAGATATCACAACACAACTCTAAACACAAACAAACGGAGGTCCACAATATTACAGACCAGGGATCCGAAGATCCGAATACATAAGTCAGTCATACAAATAATATCTAGGTACAGACATAGTTAGACAAGTTCTGCCTTAAGAAGGCTAGCACAAACAGCGACACTAGATCGAAAGGCGTTGGCCTCCTGCCTGGGAGCCTCCGATCCTACTCCTGGTCAGCTGGCTCGATCCAGTAGTACGTGCCCTCTGGACCCGCCTGGTAGTAGGCTCCGGTGGTGGCGTCTGGCTCCTGGACTCCATCGTCTGGTGTATCATCAAGGTGGGGTATATGGGGGAAAAGAGAAAATAAAGCAACCGTGAGTACTCATCCGAAGTACTCAGCAAGCAAGGATCTATACTACATATGCAACATTATCAATGGAGAAAAGGCTGTATATGTGGACTGGGCTGCAGAAATGCCAGAATAGAGAGAAAGGCCTAGTCCTATCGAAGACTAGCATCTTTAAACATCTTCTCAAAGCCATCATCTTGCAGCAGTAGAAGAGAGTAGAATAGCATTTTACTTAGCAAACATGTTGAAGTACAGCTCAAAGATCCTTCCTCGACTCCCAGCGAGAAAGTAATCCCGAAGCTTCAATTAAGTAACAATTATCCAGTTTAAGTAGTAGATCGGGATACACAAACTGAGCGTCCTTTACCGTAGGACCGGCTATCGATAGAAGATTCATCCCTGCAGGGGTGCACTACTGTTACCCAACACGCTCGATCAACTCTGGCCGGACATACTTGATGGGTAATGCCCGTCCTCGGAAGATCAACACGAAGCAGCGCTCTACCTAGGCTCAGCAGAGAGGTCAGCACGCCGGACTAACCTATGCACCCAGGGGTCTCGGGCCATCGCCCTGGGCACCCTGCGCGTTGCGTGGCTGGCCGGGGTGCAGGCGCGACACTGAACTCGCCAGTGAAGTATCCAGCCCAATCCCGACGATCAGCCCGCACGGTGAATCGTGACGTCTGATAAGCTTTCGGTGAAACGTACATCGCAGAGGGCCCCATAACCATTATCCCGCGTGGTGGCAGTGCGTATAGGGCACGTCGACCCACTCAGATCACACACCCAAATCCAATAGGCTCAATTAGTATCAAGCGGAGACAATCAGAGTCTCTGATGCTCCGCCACAATGTCACACTCGAGTGCCCTTCCGGCACACCCGAAATCATAGATCCCCAGCGGGTACCCACCAGGGTGGACCCGCCTGTGAAAAAGGTCAAGTAACCGTGTGGTCATAATCATCAGGGTGAACGTATGAGGTATCACCCTCGAGGTTCACACCGAGGGGTTGCACGACAGAGTCGTATCGGACATGGAGAAGGAGGAATCACCCTCGATGACCACGACCGAACAGCTATACTGCAGAGTATTCATCAGGAGTGCGTTACGAGGTATCACCCTCGGCACTCGATAGTTACTACGCAGAGTCGTACAACTAAGGGGGGTGTGAAGTGAGGCGTCTGTCTCTGATCGACGATCACGTTGATCGAGTCGTCGATGCACAAGCAGGGGCGACAAAGTAAGGTGGTGGGGTCACAGATGGTTCACACCAACCTATACTAAACAGTTTATCATAGGCAGGTAAGGTAGCAATGAATAGGTTACAACAGCAGGCTATGCATCAGAATAGGAGCAAACATTAACAGTAGCGAAATCTAATGCAAGCAGGAGAATAGAATGGGCGATATCTGGAATGCTCAAGGGGGGGGGGCTTGCCTGGTTGCTCTGGCAAGAGAGGGAGGTCGTCAACGGGCTGCTCGTCAGTAGCGTAGTCGTACTCGACAGCAGCGACGTCGGTCTCGGCGTCTATCGAGAGAGAAGGAGGGGGAGAGAAACAATAAATTCACGGCAATAATGCAAACAATATGTATGACATGCCTAAATGATATGCCGGGGTGTTCTACTGCCTAACTAAATGATTTAGTTAATTTTTAGGATATTGGATTTATTAATTAAAGTTGGACACTATCATTTATCGAAATCGGTCTAATTGTTCAACGTTCTTATAGTTGGGCATCTGACGGGAATACAGAGGGCGTATCCGGGTTCGTATCGTCGTTTGAGCAAGTTTCATGTACAAAGTATTTTCATCGGAGATACGGTTTAAAAGATATGATTTTCTAAAGTTTTTATTAATTTCTGAAATTTAATTAATTATTTAATTCAACATTATCCGAAACAGTGATTGATGATGACATCAGCATGACCTCATGCTGATGTCAGCGGTTAATTAAGTTAATTACTAATTACTGTTTAATTAACACTAATTAGTTAATTAAATTAACCTAATCATGATTAATTAACTAATTAATCAATTAATTATTTTAATTATTTATTTTTATTTCTTTCTTTCTAAAACATTTTTGGGGGTGGGCCCCCTTTGTCATAGGCCCAGAGGGGCGGGGCCCACTCGTCAGTGGCCCATGCGGCCACACGGGGCGGGCGTGGGCGCAGCCCGAGCGGGCGCGTCCCCGGGACGCTGGGCACGCCCGACGCACGCCGGCGCCGGCGGCCAAGGCCAAGGGAGGCGGCGGGGTGAAGGGTGCGGGCGAGCGCGGAGCTCCAGAGGCGCGGGCGCGCATGGAGCTGGCGAGCCCGGGCGCGATGCGGTGGACGCAGAGGCGGGGCCGCGGTGCGAGGCTCGGGCGCGGCGAACGGGACAGCGCGGGAGGCGGGATGGCGCGACGCGGCGGCTCCGACGAGTGGTAGCGAGGGAGGCGAGGCCTAG